>JAODAL010012688.1:0-37500 GCA_025379985.1 Phyllomedusa bahiana
AACCTCCACTGGTGCCCCAAAAATTTACTCCATGGGGGGCCCCAAAAAATCAACTTCCACGTTTGGCCCCCAAGAACCATAAACCATTGGTGGCCCCAAGGATAAACTTTATTGGTGGGCTCTCAGAATCAACTGCACTAGTGGGCCCCAAAAATCTGCTCAACTGATGGACTCCAAGAATCAACTCCACTTTTGGGCCCAAGAATCAACTCCACTAGTGGGCTCCAGGCATCCCAGACCGACACAGCCTGGGTTCAGAGATGAAATACAATGAATAAGCCTGTCAATGTGTCCATAGTGACCTTTACATTGCAATGAGACAAAGGTTTACTTTCTGCAGAAACAGCGCCACCCCGGTCCACTGGCAGCGCCTGGTATTGCAGCTCAAACTCATTTATTCCAATGGGGCTCTTTGAGAGTGGATTCAATTGGGAAAAACCCTTTGGGATACGCAGTAACTTTATCTGCATTGGCCAGTAACAAATAACAGGGGGAAACTGTTCCAGAGGTTTCCAGGGAAAGTGGTGACTATGACCTGGCAGATCCAGAACTCGGTCCATCACTTCCAGGTCTTTGTATCTTCTGGACATTTGGCTGCTCCCTTCCTCATACGGGGGCTGAATATATATCTGAAAATATCTCCCAGACGTTGCACAATCGATTCCCTGGTAAAGTAGGTCACAGCTCTGAATAGATGCATCAGCAACACATCATCCGCTGTATAATATAATCCCATTAGCAGAGATTACTCCGGATAATACCCTAAGTTGTTAGTCCTTTCCAGCGCTTCATGTTGTTTTATACTCTAGAGAGGAAATCTGAATTTCTGCGCTTAGCTCCCTATGTGTGGCGGTGGGTGACCATGTGCTGCCGCCGGTGGATTCATTCTACTTGCTGCAATATTCACCTATGTATTCAGGCTCGAATTGGCCCACACCCTAAAGCCCGCTGCAGAGACCTCCCAACTGTTTCTGGGATTCTAGGAGGACTCTCATTTTTCTTATTACTAACCTCTGTGCTGAATTATACGAACCACTGAGCCACCGTGCTGCACTGTGCTAACCACTGAGCCACCGTGCTGCACTGTACTAACCACTGAGCCACCGTGCTGCGCTGTGATAACCACTGAGCCACCGTGCTGCGCTGTGCTAACCACTGAACCACCCTCTGCACTGTACTAACCACTGAGCCCCCGTGCTGCACTGTACTAACCACGAGCCCCTTGCTCGCTGGGGGCAAGCCACCGTCAGAACGAAACATCCACTGACCTCTGTGCTGCGCTGTGCAACCACTGAGCCAACCGTGCTGCACTGTACTAACCACTGAGCCACCGTGCTGCACTGTGAAACCATGAGCCACCATCACACTGTCTAACCACTGAGCCTCTGTGCTGCGCTGGGGCTAACCACTGAGCCACCGTGCTGCACTTACAAACCCCACTGAGCCACCATGCTGCACTCTACTAACCACTGAGCCTCAGTGCTGCACTGTACTAACCACTGAGCCACCTTTCTGCACTGTACTAACCCCTGAGCCACAATACAACACTGTACTCACCACTGAGCCTCTGTGCTGCACTATGCTAACCACTGAGCCACCATGCTGCGCTGTGCTAACCACTGAGCCACCGTGCTGCGCTGTGCTAACCACTGAGCCACCGTGCTGCACTGTGCTAACCAAAGAGCCTCCATGCTGCACTGTGCTAACCACGGGCCACCAGCTGCCCTGTGCAAACCCACTGAGCCACCATGCTGCACTGTGCTAACCACTGAGCCACCATGTCTTATACACAGAGGTTCAAAAATGACCAAGAGAGAATCCCTGTGTCATACACCATGGACAACATCTATGATTTTTGGCGCCCAAGCACCATTTTTTTTTGCGGCATTGAATGTATGAAACTGTTCTACTCCGGGCCATAGATTTAGGGTTTTCTAGCTACAAAGTGACACTTCAGGCTCAGGTAAACCCCTTTTAAAAGTGCTCTCCCTGTTCCAGCAGTAATGGCCGGGATTTGCCGCACTGAAGCTATAAATGTGTAGTATCGTATGGTTGTAGTGCACCCCCCACGAAATCAGGCGCATTGCAAAGTGCCGCGGGTGTCCGATAATGCGCCTGATACTGGAGTGCGGCTGATTAAAAATACAGTGAACGGGGCTGCTCCAGTTTTCGGGCTGAAAAGATGCCAGACTTCTGCTGCAGCCCTGCTCATACATGTCGCCCCAGGGGTGCAAATTAGTCAATAAGGTGGTTTCCTAAATGTATGTCCTACTAGAGAGACAGGTGTCCTCTATAGAAGGACATAGTCCTGTATCCATTGTGTTATATGGACCCTCTGCAGCCGCCCTGTTATATATGAGCCATGTCCTCTATAGAAGGACCTAGTCCTGTATCCATTGTGTTATATGGACCCTCTGCAGCCACCCTGTTATATATGAGCCATATCCTCTATAGAAGGACATAGTCCTGTATCCATTTTGTTATATGGACCATCTGCAGCCGCCCTGTTATATGGGGCCAATCCTCTTTTAGAAGGACGTAGTCCTGTATCCATTTTGTTATATGGACCATCTGCAGCCGCCCTGTTATATATGAGCCGTGCCCTCTATAGAAGGACGTAGTCCTATGTCCATTGTATTATATGGACCCTCTGCAGCCGCCCTGTTATATATGAGCCGTGTCCTCTATAGAAGGACGTAGTCCTGTGCCCATTGTGTTATATGGACCATCTGCAGCCGCCCTGTTATATATGAGCCGTGTCCTCTATAGAAGGACATAGTCCTGTGCCCATTGTGTTATATGGACCATCTGCAGCCGCCCTGTTATATATGAGCCGTGCCCTCTATAGAAGGACGTAGTCCTGTATCCATTGTGTTATAGAATTATGAAGCCACCTTCTTATTCTTCTCTATGTTTCTTGTGCATCAGAGCTTGACTCCCCCATCCTGGTCCCGTGGAGGTGTTTGCACATTCTTGGATGCAGTAAGGAGCTCGGCTCTTGGCACGGCTTATTGGTTTAATACACAACTATTTGCAGTCCTTGCATTCTCGGCAGCCTCCTCCTTCAATCTTATGCAAGCGTTTCTTCACAAACCTTGTGGAATGGAGGTAGCAGCGCCTCTCTGCTGACTACTGAGGATAAACAAAGCCTCCCAACTGTTTCCAAACCACTTCTCATTTCTGTGATAAAGATTGCGTAGATTTAGACATACGGGAAGGTTACGGCAAGGACGCTCCCCTGTCGGCTTTATCTGCTAAATTAAAGGGGAAAATGTAGCTCTGGAAAGTTCTGCAAAAATAAATACAAAAACATTTTATGAAGGTTTGGACTTATCTAAAGAAATGGGGGCCAGAGCCTAAGGCGGCGTCAGAGGAAAGGCGCCTGCTAGAGCCAAAATGTTCTAAACAATATACTACTGAATATTGTATTGTATGTCTAGGAGGGACATAGTGTGTATCCTTAGGGCATTGTATGCTGGAAACCTTGTATCCTGAGGACATTGTCTGCTGGAAACCTTGTATCCCGAGGGCATTGTATGCTGGAAACCTTGTATCCTGAGGACATTGTCTGCTGGAAACATTGTATCCTGAGACCATTGTCTGCTGGAAACCTTGTATCCTGAGGACATTGTCTGCTGGAAACATTGTATCCCGAGGACATTGTCTGCTGGAAACCTTGTATCCCGAGGACATTGTCTGCTGGAAACCTTGTATCCTGAGGACATGGGCTGCTGGAAACCTTGTATCCTGAGGACATCGACTGCTTGAAACATTGTATCCCGAGGACATTGCCTGCTAGAAACATTGTATCCCGAGGACATTGTCTGCTGGAAACTGTGTATCCCGAGGACATGTCTCCTGGAAACATTGTATCCCGAGGACATTGTCTGCTGGAAACATTGTATCACGAGGACATTGTCTGTTAGAAATGTTGTATCCTGAGGACATTGCTGGAAACATTGTATCCTGAGGGCATTGTCTGCTGGAAACATTGTATCCTGAGGACATTGTCTGCTGGAAACATTGTATCCTGAGGACATTGTCTGCTGGAAACATTGTATCCTGAGGACATTGTCTGCTGGAAACATTGTATCCCAAGGACATTGTCTGCTGGAAACGTTGTATCCTGAGGACAGTGTCTGCTGGAACATTGTATCACGAGGACATTGTCTGCTGGAAACGTTGCATCCTGAGGACAGTGTCTGCTGGAAACATTGTATCCCGAGGACATTGTCTGCTGGAAACATTGTATCCCGAGGTCATTGTCTGCTGGAAACATTGTATCCCGAGGACATTGTCTGCTGGAAACATTGTATCCCGAGGACATTGTCTGCTGGAAACATTGTATCCCGAGGACATTGTCTGCTGGAAACATTGCATCCCGAGGACATTGTCTGCTGGAAACTTTGTATCCCGAGGTCAGTGTCTGCTGGAAACATTGTATCCTGAGGCCATTGTATGCTGGAAACATTGTATCCCGAGGACACTGTCTGCTGGAAACATTGTATCCCAAGGACATTGTATGCTGGAAACATTGTATCCCGAGGACATTGTATGCTGGAAACATTGTATCCTGAGGACATTGTCTGCTGGAAACGTTGCATCCTGAGGACAGTGTCTGCTGGAAACATTGTATTCCGAGGACATTGTCTGCTGGAAACATTGCATCCTGAGGACAGTGTCTGCTGGAAACATTGTATCACGAGGACATTGTCTGCTGGAAACATTGTATCCTTAGGACATTGTCTGCTGGAAACATTGTACCCGAGGACATTGTCTGCTGGAAACATTGTATCCTGAGGACATTGTCTGCTGGAAACATTGTAACCTGAGGACATTGTCTGCTGGAAACATTGTATCCCGAGGACATTGTCTGCTGGAAACGTTGCAACCTGAGGACAGTGTCTGCTGGAAACTTTGTATCCTGAAGACATTGTCTGCTGGAAACATTGTATCCCGAGGACATTGTCTGCTGGAAACATTGCATCCCGAGGACATTGTCTGCTGGAAACATTGTATTCCGAGGACATTGTCTGCTGGAAACATTGTATCCCAAGGACATTCTCTGCTGGAAACATTGTATCCCGAGGACATTGTCTGCTGGAAACATTGTATCCCGAGGACATTGTCTGCTGGAAACATTGTATCCTGAGGCCATTGTCTGCTGGAAACATTGTATCCCGAGGACATTGTCTGCTAGAAACATTGTATCCTGAGGACATTGCCTGCTGGAAACATTGTATCCCGAGGACATTGTCTGCTGGAAACATTGTATCCTGAGGACGTCGTCTGCTAGAAACGTTGTATCCCGAGGACATCGTTTGCTGGAAACATTGTATCCCAAGGGTATTGTCTGCTGGAAACATTGTATCCTGAGGACATCGTTTGCTGGAAACATTGTATCCTGAGGACATTGTCTGCTGGAAACATTGTATCCCGAGGACATTGTCTGCTGGAAACCTTGTATCCCGAGGACATTGTCTGCTGGAACCATATTTCTATCCACTATCACTTTTTTCCATTGTGTTTCAGCCCCCAGAGGAGCAGCCATGTCGCGACGGATGAAGTTTAGTGCCAAGGTGAAGCTCCTGCTCTGGAAGAACTGGACCCTCCGGAAACGGCAGAAGGTACAATCAGGAAAAGCACAGAATAACATATGTTAGAAAACAACTATTTTTTTTCTTCCCTCCATAGTCTGGGATTGTGATTTTCTTGCTGCTTCCTTCTGCTCCTGGTTGTGGAGGTCTCTGCCTCTAGTCCCCCCCCCCCCCCCCCCCACCCCACACTTATGTTTTAGCCCATTGTTACTGTAACTGTAGAATAATCTCTTGTCATCAACTGTAATACCAGCATGCTGCTGTTGACGGATCTTTTCTTGCTATTATTTGTTACTATTTGTTAATATCTGGTATGTTTGTTGTGCAGTCGTTTATTGTATAAGGTGACATTGACTCACTGATACCTGCCAGACTCCTCAGCATGTCCATAGTCACTGCAAGTAGCAAACAGCAACATTTCAATAGGAACCTTTGGATATTCTTGGGGGCAATGAGCCCCCAAAATACTAAACAGAAGCAATAACATTGAATCCTTCCCTTATTCCTCCTACAATCCCAAATACTCAAGCCTATGTTAGCCCCAACCTCATTCATCAACCTGGTAACAGCGGCCGTATACATCAGATATTTGTCGGCCGCCCCCGACCTCCCCATAAGCATTGAAACGTCATTTTTTTTCATTGAGAAGAAGAAAAAAATTCCTTCTGGGCACTTTGTATATCCCAGCAGGACAAGGGGACTGCTCTGCCGGGGTATATAACTGCCATTGGGGCCGATCAGCAGAGCCCCATTTTGGAGGCATATGCTGGGCCATCCAGGATTAGAAGACACTGGGCTCACTCTTCACACTTGGCCTCTTGAATGGTGCTCAGCTGCAGTACCAGACACAACCTGTGCACAGGGGGGGCGCCATTTTGTATAACTCTATTGTGATGTGTACATGCAGCCGAGCATGATACAGCCTCAAAAAACAGAGTCATATTTAAAAAGCAGCTATTATGTGACGCCGGGCGCCGTGCGGGGTGCATTGTCGGTGGATAATCCCTTTACTTAGCAAATAGCTTTATAAGTGCAGACAGTGTAAATGTCACAGGATCTGTCACACCCAGGAGACCCGAGGTGATGGCCGCAAGATCAGACACGGGCGCGGCATGGGAACCTGTCTCAGGTGGAAGCTGATTTATCATTGTGTCACCACCAAAAACTAAGGAAGGTCCCAGCGGGCTGGGTGACACATTTATTAAATAGATAGACAGATAGATAGATAGATAGATAGATAGATAGATAGATAGATAGATAGATAGATAGATAGATAGATAGATAGATAGATAGATAGATAGATAGATAGATAGATAGATATGGGATAGATAGATAGATAGATAGATAGATATGAGATAGATAGATACTATCTATCTCATATCTATCCCATATCTATCTCTCATATCTATCTATCCATCTCATATCTATCTATCTATCTATCTATCTATCTATCTATCTATCTATCTATCTGTCTATCTATTTAATAAATGTGTCACCCAGCCCGCTGGGACCTTCCTTAGTTTTTGGTGGTGACACAATCTACAAAAAATAGAAAAATGGCAGCACTCAAAAAACTTAAAAATTACCAGTGGGTGCCAGCAATGTTCGAACTCTCGTCACGAGTCCCCGAAATATATAAAAGAGAAAATGCAGCACTCCAGTTTAAAGTGAAAAAGTGAAAAAACTACTTTATTCCAACATGTCCACAGGGCAACGTTTCGGCTACAAATAGCCTTTTTCAAGCAACCATAGTAGGTGGTACACAGTATTCAAATGAGACTTAATTATTGTTGTGCACGATTTTGTATATATGAATTTGTATGTGAAATCATGTTAGATCATTTTAATAATATATTGCCCCGTTTTTTCACTGATCACGATGTTTTTGATTTTGACGCATATTTATATGAAATGTTTTATATGTATAATCACTTTTTGCAAATTTTTACACTAATTATTGAATGATTTGCAATTGTAATTGCCACCCCCTTTAAATACTGTGTACCACCTCTATGGGTTTCTTGAAAAAGGCTAATTTGTAGCCGAAACGTTGCCCTGTTGGACAAGTTGGAATAAAGTAGTTTTTTTCACTTTTTCACTTTAAAATAATGAGTGCTGCATTTTCTCTTGATATCTATCTATCTATCTATCTACTATCTATCATCTATCTATAATATCACTATCTCATATCTATATCTATCTATCTATCTTTCTATATCTATCTATCTATCTAAACTATCTATAAACCCAAAATCTTCTATCTATCTCATAATCTATATCTAATCTAAACTATCTATCCAAACTCTCTCATATCTATCTATCTATCTATCTATCTATCTATCCATCTATTTAATCTCTATCTATCTATCTATCTATCAATCTATCTATCTATCTATCTATCTATCTATCTACCTGCGCCTCCTCCAACTCAGGTAGGCCACTTTAAACTAGGTCTGCGTCGAGCTGTAATGCACCCCCACTTGCCGACCGGCGTTCATACATGCTCGTGTTTTCGAATCTGGGCATCACCCCAGAACGCCCACACCGGCGCCCATTGCACGCCCCTTCATGTGGGGGCCATACAAACGTGGCAAGGTTGCACCTAACAAACGCATCCCCGCGTCCGACAGTGGAGTCGGCACCGTGAGGCGCAGTATACGCCTGAAATCAGGCGCAAATCCCGATCATACATGTCGCCCTTAGTGACAAACACTTCAGGCGACATGTATGGACCCGGGGCCGACTCTCAGTTTAATAGTGTAGGCAGAGGCGTAACTTCAACCCGGGGCCCTGGTCAAAAGTGAAAATGGGCCCCCCATTCCAGCCCTTTACAATGCTGTATTTTTCTATGTGGCGGGGGGTTTTTGGGCCCCCCAGACCTGGGCCCGGGTAGCGATGCTCCCTCTGAAACCCCCTGTGTACACCCCTGGTTAAAAGGATCCCTGTATGGAAAACTCCCAAACTTATACATTGTCCTGTCGTCTCAACCACTTCGAAACTGGAATGGATTTGTATGAAAGTTTTGTGTTAAACTTTTGTGCATTTCTGGTCCATCGTACAAATCTGGTGCGCCCCATCCCCCTCCCCCCGCATAATATTGCCGCATTCAAAACTATCGTGTCTGGTGCAGATTGCTGCAAGTTGCGGTGTACAACAGTTCATGCATCTATAGAACCGAGCTATAATGGTCTCTGGCTCAGAGCCCGGCAGAAAAATGTCGCAGCCCTGTTCATACATCGCCTTAAAACATAATAAAATAATGATCATAGGGGTGGGGGCTCCACTGCTAAATATAGGGAATACCCCCCCAGACCAACCCCAGCGCCAAAACCCTGCATCGCACAGGTCAGTGAGTCTCCTATAAGCCAATAGATGGTGTGAGGCTCAACCCCGCCCCAGACCAACCGCAAGCCCGAATGGCCGGGGCGTTAAGCCCAGTTAAAAAAGGGAAAACCTGCCAGAACTTACACACACGGGGGACGGATCCAAACCAACTCCCCCAAAATCATAAAACAGTCCAGGCTATCTAATCCATTGGCCCACAAATTTTTTCCCGGGCGGCCCCCAAGGTTAGGGCCCCCAAATGGGTATGTTTTCCCCAGGAAACAAGAAACAACCCGAATTTCTTTGTTGCTTTGCAAATTTAATGTTGTTTTTTTTAAAGACTGCAAACATTTTAAAAACCATGGTGCGAAGGGAGCCAAAGGCCCCCTCCCGCCAATCAGTCTTGTTGGCTGCGGGGTGTCCAGACAGAAGTGGCATGAAGTCTGGGGGCTGGGGAGCTAGAGGGCAGGGCCGGGGTGATGGCATGTATTTTGGGCAGAGCCCACTCCGCTTTCCGGGGGCCCATAATGCTGTTAAGACACCTCTTAGACAGTCCCATAAGACGCTCAGGGTATAGAGCTATCAACGAAAAGGGGGGTTTTAACACCAACCCCACCATAAAATAAGGGACCAGTTTGGAAAAATTTGCCCCCTAAAGGAAATGATAGCACTGGCAAAATAGCCTAAATTCCATGCCAACATGATCCTCAGCTTTTTATTTAAAAAGCCACAACAAGTGTCCAAAAATTAATTCTAAGGACGAAAGAAAAAGTCAGGCTGATGCTAGAAAACTGAAATCTGAAATAGACAGAAAAATAAGAGGAATAAAGGAGAAATGATGATTTATGCTGGTGCAGACTGGCGAGCGCTGGAGACCCCGTCCTGTGAGAGTCAGAGCAGAACCAGAGGATCCAGAAAAATACAAACACTAAAAAATCATTAATGTACAGAAAAATCTAATGATTCACTTTGCTTAGACGCTGCCATGAAGCACATTCCGGACAGTGCTGGACGGGCGAGCCTGATCCGAACACACCATCAGACACTGAAAATTTTTACATTAAAACCTTGTGGGTTTTAGTCCAATGTTTTTTTATCCGCCCAATCCGCCTTTTTAAAGGGGTTTTGCCACAAAGTAATATTTGGAAGTTTGCAAATTAAATTATAAACATTTTCACCTTTCATCATTAATAAAAATTAACTGCTCCCTTAGTGATCCATAGTGCACAGCTCGTCTCCATGGGATACGACCAGTGACAAGAGCTCCTTAGACTGGGGCACACCTCTCCTTCGGAAGTATGTCCGGGCTCTTCCGCTTAGTAATCACACACACCACGCTGTAGAGTGTCCAACCTAGGTGTGTATTCTATTCCCATCCCTGTACTCCTTGAACACACAAACCCTCATGCTGAGGAGTTAACCCCAGGGCTGTCATTCTACTCCTGTCCTCTGTACCCTTAGTAATCACACACACTCACGCTGACAAGTGTCCAACCCCCGGTGCGTCAAATTTTCTCCCCTCCTCTTCTCCTTTTAATCACACACACTCCTGCTGACAAGGTTTTAAACCCCCGGTACGTCATTCTACTCCCTCCCCTGTACCCTTAAATCACACACACTCACTGCTGGTGAGTTTCAACCCCCCGGTCTTCATTCTATTCCTGTCTCTGTACCCTAGTAAACCCACAGTCCTGCTGATAGGTTTTTAACCCCAGGGTGTCTTTACTTGTCCCTGTAAACCCCTTTAACACACCCGTCAAGGCTGAGTGAGTGTTCAACCCCAGGGGCGTCATTTTACCCCTCTCTGATCCTTAAATCAACCCCCACTCACTGCTGAGGGGTGTTTAAAACCCCAGGTGTGTATTCTACTCCTTCCCCTTTTACTCCTTATAATCAACACACAAAATGCTGACAAGTGTTTTTAAAACCCCCGGTGCGTTATTCTACTCCCTCCTCTGTACTCCTTTGTAAAAACAAAACCACTCTATGAGTGGTTTTAACCCCAGTGCTGCTTTTTTCCCCACCCCCCCCGTACCCTACAATCACACACACTCACTGCTGAGCGAGTGTTCAACCCAGGCACTGCATTTTACCCCTCCCTGTATCCTTTTTAATCACACACACTGACTGCTGAGCGAGTGTTGAACCCAGGGCCTGTCATTCATCCTGCCCCCTGTGCTCCTTTTTAATCACACACACCACTACTGAAATGTTCAACCCCAATGCTGCATTCTACTCCCATCCTTTTTACTCCCTTTTAACACACACACTTACTCGAGCGAGTTTCATCCCCGGTGTTCATTTAAAACCCCGTCCCTGTTCCCTTAGTAACACACACACCACTGCTGAGCGATGTTCAACCCCAGGGGCGTCATTTTATTCCCGTCCTCTGTACCCTTAGTTAACGCACACCCCACTGGACAGTGTCCCCCACCAGGTCTGTCATTTACTCCCATTCTCACCCAAGAATCACACACACTCACTCTGACGATGTCCAACCCCAGGGGCTTCATTCTATTCCGTCCTCTGTACTCCTTTTGAAAACACAAACACTGACTGCTGAGCGAGTGTTCAACCCCAGGTCTGTCATTTCTTTCCCGTCCTCTGACCCTTAAACACAACACCACTGCGAGTTCAACCCCCGGGGCTGCATTCTACTCCCTCCTCTTACTCCAGTAACACACACATGATGCTACGAGTGTTCAACCCCCGGGCCCGCATTCACTTCCAACCCCCTTACCCTTAAAACACACACACTCACTTCAAAAATTTTCAATCCCCCCAGGCTGCATTTCTCTCCCCCCCCCTCTTACTTCCTTTGAATCCACACACCATGGAAGGTTTTAACCCCCAGGGGGCTGTCATTCCCCTCCTTCCCTGTACTCCTTTAATAATCCAAAACTGGGGAGTGTTAACCCCGTTTCTTCATTCTAATCCCCCCCCTTACTCAAAATCACACCAACACTCTAGTGGTGTTCAACCCTCAGGTCGCACTACCCCTCCTCTGTCCCTTAGTTTCACACACACTCCCCCGGTTACGAGGTTAAACCCCTGTGCGGGGATTCTACTCCCTCCCGTACTTTTTTGTAAACCACAATTAGGGTGGGCTGGTCCCCCCAGGGGCTTCATTCACCCCCCTCCTCTGTGCCCTTGTAATCACAAATTGGTGGTGTTTTAACCCCAGGGCTGTCATTTCTACTCCCGCCCTGTACCTTTGTAAAACCCAGTGGATTGCTGGCGGGTCCAAACCCCAGGGGCTTAAAAAAACTCCCCCTTGTCTTTTTGTTTTCACACACACTCACTGCTGAGCGAGGGTTTAAAAAGGTTCGGTCATTCTTCCCTCCCTTCTTTGTTCCACACCCTTCACTGCTGAGGAACTCTCGTCCCCGGTGCGTCATCTAACCCCCCCCTTTGGGCTTCCTTATTTTAAACACACACACTCACTGCTGAGCGAGTGTTCAACCCCAGGGCTTCATTCTACCCCCCCTCCCTGGGCTCCCTTTGTAATCAACACACTCATGCTGACGATGTCCAAACCCCGGTGCTGTTTCTATTCCCTCCCTGTATCCCATTAATCAAAAAAATAAATAAAAATGAAAAATCAAAATTTAATAAAACGATTTCTTGTAAGAAAAAGTTGATCTTTAAAATTAAAGCAAATATATTAAGCTCTCCCGAGAAAGAAAAAAAAAAAAAAAGAAAGAAAAAATACTAGAACAGGGCTTTAAAAAGAGGGAGAAATTTAACTAATTTTTTCATCAAATAAGCCAAGCAATGTTGTACAATGGAATTTTTGGTCATTTTTTTAAAAAAAAATTAAGATGATTTGTTTTTTTTCACCTTTTATTCTATTTGTATGTACGCAAAAGCCCGCACAGCACAGGCTGGCTGGACCTGTGTCCTCCAAGAGGATTCTAGTTCCCAGGGTTGTTGTCACGAAAATTTGCAATGTAATTCCCATGGATTTGCGTCCACAAAATTTTCCTGAAAAACCCCTGGGGGGAAAAGCCCCTTAAAACCCCTACAAAATAAAATGGTTTTGTCTTTTAAAAGAAGTACTTTTAAACAGACTTACCCAGCGCTCTAACAAAAGAAATAATGATTAGTAAATTTTTGCCAAAAACATTAATGCCAAATTATATTTTATCTCCTACGAAAAAATTTTTTCCCCTATAAAATGAAATTCAAAATCCTGAAAATTTAAAAAAAATTTAAAAACAAATTAGCCACTGATGATGTTGTCCAGTATTTTTTTTAAAAAATTTTATACCCAACAATTTGATGTATTTGGGTGTTTAACTTTAATGCAATTCATATTAAACAAAAGGCAGCAAGCAAAGGGCTTGCTGGGACCGTTGTCCCCCAAGCAGGATTTCTTGTTAAATTTTTTTTCTTCTGGCAAAAACATTTATTTAGTAGTGTACGCTGTAAGTGTAGAACTATAGCACATTACAAGAAGTCCCCCCCCCTTCACTTCGTTTCTTGCCGATAGACCCATTACACTAGGGGCCTGTCGGAGTGTAAAGTGTGGAAGCGCCTCCCTTTGCCGACCGAACCATGATGCATTGGAGTTATGAATTTGCCGCGTCCGCCCCAGGTCCCCCGTGCGCCCCCCTTGCAGCCCCTTTAGTTAGGGCGTAAAAAACTGGGAAGGGTTTCGCCCAACAGGCATCCGCGTCGAAGCGGATTCGGCACAGTGGGACACGGGGAACGCCTGGAAAAGGCGCAGCTCGAATAATGTCACCCAAAATTGTATAAATTTAAGGAAAGATAAATGGACAAATGTACCGAGACCTTCTGGATACAAATCTGCTGCGTCTACCAGGAAGATGAAGATGAAATGAGGGCGGACAATGCAAGACAATGATCCCAAGCACACAGGAGACTCTGCAGTGTATCAGACATTCAGTATCCCGGGGCTGTAAAGCGGTTTCAGCACAGACTTTGAGCCGTCTGTCTTCACGTTTTTAGGATCTGAGCGTTAGGCTTTGTCTACACAGCGCAGGGTCACAGGCAGATGTTTACGCGGATTCAGTTTTTAGAATTCGTAATAAATCCGACTGCAAACCAGCGCCCCATAGACCGCAATAGAAAATCCGTGCTGTAGGCTACACAGGATGGATTTTCTACTGTGGGATTTCTAGACTACCGGAAGATAGAACATGTTTTGAACATTGATTCCCGTCATTTTCCCCTATAGTCAATGTACTGGGCCGGTGGGAAATCTGAAAACCGGACGTGATTTTTTTTGCGCAGACCCGCGTAAAAAGCCTCGGTGCATTGATGTTAAAATGTTGTTGGATTTTGGATTGTATTTTAGCATTTGCTGTTTGGCCTTAGCCTTAGCCGGCTGCAGACGGTGGAGTCAGGTCTTGGCCCCCTGGACACAACCTATCAATGTGCACATAAGCTTCATCGCAGCCACATCCACAAGTCGCTTCCCTCCAGCCCTGGTGTCTGTTCCCCCCATGATACATGGAGCCGCTGATTGGATTCATTTTGATACTTCTTGTAACATTGTTGCTTTCTCTGACAGCTTCGCTTTTTTGTGGAGATTTTCTGGCCCTTATCCCTGATTCTTGTCCTGGTTTGGCTGAGAAACGCAAACCCGCTGTACGGCCAACATGAGTGTAAGTATCTCCTGATCATCTATATTCTATGTATCTATGTATATATGTTCTAGTCTATGTATATATGTTCTAGTCTATGTATGTATGTTCTAGTCTATGTATATATGTTCTAGTCTATGTATATATGTTCTAGTCTATGTATGTATGTTCTAGTCTATGTTTATATGTTCTAGTCTATGTATATATGTTCTAGTCTATGTATGTTCTAGTCTATGTATATATGTTCTAGTCTATGTATATATGTTCTAGTCTATGTATGTATGTTCTAGTCTATGTATGTATGTTCTAGTCTATGTTTATATGTTCTAGTCTATGTTTATATGTTCTAGTCTATGTATGTATGCTCTAGTCTATGTATGTATGTTCTAGTCTATGTATATATGTTCTAGTCTATGTACATATGTTCTAGTCTATGTATCACACAGTTTTGATAAGTTTGCTTCAATGTACTATGAAACTATAAAAAATGGAGATATTGTTGGCTCGAAGAACAGAGCTCCTGATTCTACCTTTCCATCCATATGTTGTATTTGCTGAGGCACCACCTACCTTCACAAAGGAGATGGGCCACATAGCAGAGAAGAGGACCTCCTTTTTCTGCTTGTTGATACCACCATACCCCTAACCATCTGGGACAGGAGAACTTGTTCGTCTTCCATCTCCTTGGTTTGTTCCCCAAACTTAGGGATTTGTGCAAAAGTCCTCTCCACCCTACAATAACAGACGCCGATACTGTAACCTTAGTTGGGTCCACTTTTTCCAAGGACCTTATTGTCCAAGTTCCTTCTGTAGTCTATCTGACCTTGACGTCCAGCCTTCAAGATACCCATTACTAGAGTTTCTCGAAAAGGTCCCTATTTAGTTCAATACTGGTTTGACCGAAACATTTGGCTCCAGGAGGTTCCAAATCCAATATTTTTCCTTAACCTTTACCTAACCTTACCTATTACCCTAGGGTTAGAGGGGTTTTTTATGGGTCTACATACCATTCCTCAGGGCTTCCAGTCTAGTAACAGTCCCAGTGCGGCATCACTTCCAATCTGCTTTTACTTTTGGTTATAACATAGGAATACACCTACATGGTGCTCTCCCCAAGGAGAGATGTCCCCCTTTCTGAGACACTCCTTGCCTTCCGCTCAGCCAGCCAGTACACTCTGCTCTGCACTGATGAAGGGCAAAACCCCGAAACAGCTGTCTGCAGATGATTGATACTGGCTTGGCTAATATCCCTTTTGCTTCTTAAAGATTCAGTCATTCAGAAGCAAATTGAGGATTTGTTACATCCAATAGAGGGAGCTTGAGCTTCTCAGCTCCTTTCCCATAATGCCTTGTGATAAAGGAATACCCTGGAAGACACATTAGACCAGAAGTGACATCAAACTGGGAGCTCCACCAGACTGGGAGCACTGTGGACAATTGAAGAAGTTGGCTCACTATAGACATTGACGGCGTATGGATAGGATATACCATCAATGTCTGGTAGGTGTGGGGTCCACTTGGCTGTACTAAGAACCCCCAATGGTTTCAATTGGAGCGTTCCTGAGACTTCTCCATTCAAAACAGAGAGGTTTTGGGGCTTGTTTTTGAGATGGGTGCAGGTCCCATTGGTAGGAGACATTGATAGTATATCAGTAGGATAGACCATCAATGTGTGAGAGGCACGAGTCCCACCTTCGGGATCCACTCGTACCTCCAGAATGGGCCCCGGAAAGAGGTTATCAGAACTGTCCCATTAATTTCAATTGACCCTTTGGACCAGCTTTCCATTTAAAGCAGAGAGGTTTCGGGTCTTAATCCCAGAGGTGGGACCCGCACCTATCAGACTTCATGGCCTATATACCATCAATGTCTATGGAGGGAGAACCCATTGAAGAAAGCCTGTAACAGCTTGTTACAAACCTAAACCTTAGACTTGGGAGTTGTTTTTTTACTGACTTAGATTTGGGTCAACCTTTATGTGGAGCCCCTTCTCTTGCTCATACACAGCTATGAATATTTCAGGGTTGAGTCCGATTCTGTACATTTATTTTTGGCTGGAGTGGCCAAACCCATGAATTATAAGGTTGTCCACTTGTTCCTGATCATGTAAAGGAATCCCTGCTGTTAAAGTTATTGAATCACCAGAGACATTAAACCACTTTGTGAATAGGGACTAAGGTTTGATTGCTGGAGAACCCCACCATTCATTAAAACAGAGGCCCCAAGACCCCGTTCCTCCTCACTGCGCTCGTCGATCTCCATCGATCTCATAGCCTGTAATGGAGCTGGTGGACTCCAAACAACAACAACCCAAACAGGGAACTAAAGCCGCAGCCACAGGAAATAACAGTATGAAGCTTGTATCCATCAAGAAGAAGAACTCAATGTTAGAAGATTCAGCAAACGGACGCGGGAGGATGAAGACAGGTGCAGGGTTGGTATAGACTCAAATGCGGGTACACTCCAGAAATGTGAGGGTGAAGGGGGTCAATGACCCTAACTATCTGTATCTAAATCTTCCCCTAAACCTCGTCCTACAACTTTCCCTAACACCCGCACCACAACCATAAAACTGACTCTAGAGCTTCTCTCAAAAATGTCCCTAAGATACAACTGACCCTAATTCAGAAAGGGGCTTTAGGACCCAGCAACTCCTAGCCAGGGCCCACCAGAAACTAGACAACCACCAAATCTATTATACACAAGAACTATAAAGTATAGAACTTGGTCACAAAGAACTGAGACAAGAAACAACAATAGTCTAGAACTGGACATATCTGAACTAGACAGTAGATTTCAAGAAACCATAATTTGACATATTAGGACTAGATATGTGCAAGACTCAAATGAGCTTTAGAAGTAGCTAATGAGCTCAGGTGTGCGGCCAGCTCAGCTGACATGCAAGGATCCTGAGCAGCTGCCATGCAACCACTCCAAACAAACACAGGCACCAAGACAGACACAACACAGAGACTCCTGCTGACCTAATAAGCAGGAGAGAGGATGAAATGATAGGAGAGTTCCTGTCTTTTATATATTGGAGTTTAATGGAGCATGTGCACGTTCAGCAATCGCAGTGAGGAGGGGCGGAGGGTGGCCCCTGTTTTGACGGCTGGTGGGACCCCCAGTGATCAGACATTCTTCACCTAGCCTATCTTCATCTACTTCTGGATCACTCTTACAGGAACGATTGATAAAATCATTCTATGAGTAAATTGCTTCTTAAACCTGTTGTGCAGACTCGAGCGATCGCCTCACCGGGAGAACATGTTGTAGCTCGGCCTCACTGGCCGATCCCCGGCAGCCGCTAATGTTTTACTGAGCTCATGTGGGTCGTCATGTTTCCACCATTTTGTAGCCACGAGGCTTTTGCGGATACTGCGCAGATGGCGCCAGGTCAGCTGACATGCAAGGATCCTGAGCAGTTGTCATGCAACCACTCCAAACAAACACAGACAACAAGACAGACACAACACAGAGACTCCTGCTGGCCTAATAAGCAGGAGAGAGGATGAAATGATAGGAGATATCCTGCCATTCATAACATGGATTTTAATGGAGCATGTGCACGTTCACCAAGCGCAGTGAGGAAGGGTGGAGGGGGGCCCCGGTTTTGACGGATGGTGTGATCAGACATTCATCACCTAGCTTATCTTCATCTACTTCTGGATCACTCCCACAGTAAACAGGAAAGATTAATAAAATCATCCTATGAGTAAATTGCTAGTTTATGCCCCCCTTGCTGAGGGCAGCACAAGCCAGTGTCAGACCTGCTGCTCCCAGCACTGTGTCCCATAGGTGATGCCTCCCCTTGCTGAGGACAGAACAAGCCAGTGTCAGACCTGCTGCTCCCAGCGCTGTGCCCCATAGGTGACACACCCCCCCGCTGAGGACACTACAAGCCAGTGTCAGACCTGCTGCTCCCAGCACTGTGTCCCATAGGTGACGCCCCCCCCCTGCTAAGGACAGCACAAGCCAGTATCAGACCTGCTTCTCCCAGCGCTGTGTCCCATAGGTGATGCCCCCCCCTGCTGAGGACAGCACAAGCCAGTGTCAGACCTGCTGCTCCCAGCACTGTGTCCCATAGGTGATGCCTACCCTCTGCTGAGGACAGCACAAGCCAGTGTCAGACCTGCTGCTCCCAGCGCTGTGTCCCATAGGTGATGCCTCCCCTTGCTGATGACAGCACAAACCAGTGTCATACCTGCTGCTCCCAGCACTGTGTCCCATAGGTGATGCCTCCCCCCTGCTGAGGACAGCACAAGCCAGTGTCAGAACCTGCTGCTCCCAGCGCGGTGCCCCATCGGTGATGCCCCCCCCGGCTGAGGACAGTACAAGCCAGTGTCAGACCTGCTGCTCCCAGCACTGTGTCCCATAGGTGATGCTTCCCCCCTGCTGAGGACAGCACAAGCCAGTGTCAGACCTGCTGCTCCCAGTGCTGTGTCCCATAGGTGACGCCCCCCTGCTGAGGACAGCACAACCCAGTGTCTTAGCTGCTGCTCGCAGCTATGTGTCCCTTCGGCGACGCCCCCCCTGCTGAGGACAGCACAAGCCAGTGTCAGACCTGCTGCTCCCAGCGCTGTGTCCCATAGGTGATGCCCCCCCCCCCTGCTGAGGACAGTACAAGCCAGTGTCAGACCTGCTGCTCCTGCCCTGTGTCCCATAGGTGATGCCCCTCCCCCTGCTGAGGACAGCACAAGCCAGTGTCAGACCTGCTGCTTCCAGCACTGTGTCCCATAGGTGATAACCCCCACCGCTGAGGACAGCACAAGCCAGTGTCAGAACTGCTGCTCCCAGCTCTGTGTCCCATAGGTGATGCTCCCCCCCTGCTGAGGACAGTACAAGCCAGTGTCAGACCTGCTGCTCCCAGCACTGTGTCCCATAGGTGATGCCTCCCCCCTGCTGAGGACAGTACAAGCCAGTGTCAGACCTGCTGCTCCCAGCGCTGTGTCCCATAGGTGATGCCCTCCAGCTGAGGACAGTACAAACCAGAGTCAGACCAGCTCCTACCAGCGCTGTGTCGCACAGGTGACCCCCCCCTGCTGAGGACAGCACAAGCCAGTGTCAGACCTGCTGCTTCCAGCACTGTGTCCCATAGGTGATGTCCCCCCGCTGAGGACAGCACAAGCCATGTCAGACCTGCTGCTCCAGCGCTGTGTCCCATAGGTGACGCCCCCCCTCTCTCCCCTGCTGAGGACAGTACAAGCCACTGTCAGACCTGCTGCTCCCAGCGCTGTGTCCCATAGGTGATTCCCTCCTGCTGAGGACAGAACAAGCCAGTGTCAGACCTGCTGCTCCCAGCGCTGTGTCCCATAGGTGATGCCTCCCCCCTGCTGAGGACAGCACAAGCCAGTGTCAGACCTGCTGCTCCCAGCGCTGTGTCCCATAGGTGATGCCTCCCCCCCTGCTGAGGACAGTACAACCAGTGTCACACCTGCTGCTCCCAGCGCTGTGTCCCATAGGTGATGCCCCCCCCTCCCCCTGCTCGGACAGTACAAGCCAGTGTCAGACCTGCTGCTCCCAGCGCTGTGCCCCATAGATGATGCCTCCTCCCACTGCTGAGGACAGTACAAGCCAGTGTCAGACCTGCTGCTCCCAGCGCTGTGTCCCCATAGGTGATGCCCCCCCTACCCCTGCTGAGGACAGCACAAGCCAGTGTCAGACCTGCTGCTTCCAGCACTGTGTCCCATAGTTGATGCCCCCCCTCTACTGAGGACAGCACAAGCCAGTGTCAGACCTGCTGTTTCCAGCGCTGCGCCCCTTATTCTGTAAGATGATGGAGTTTTAGAGTATTTAGAGCATTTACCCCTCAAACCTGCAGTTTTCAGCCCGAAAAGGGTCATGAAAAGTGTCCGTTTTTTCATGCCCCGCCCACCTGAGACTAACCCCGCCCATCTCAACTGATAACCCTATTACTTTGAATAGGTAGAAACATGTGAATAACTGCCAGGTGGGCGGGGCTAACACCTGTTCATGAATAAGATTTGAGGGGTAAATGCTCTAAAGCTTCGGCATGTTGCAGAATAAGGGTCACAGCGCTGGAAACAGCAGGTCTGACACTGGCTTGTACGGGCCTGCGCAGGGAGGGGGGCCTGGCCTAGGGGCCACAGCGCTGGGAGCAGCAGGTCTGACACTGGCTTGTACTGTCCTCAGCAGGGAGGGGGGCATCACCTATGGGACACAGCGCTGGGAGCAGCAGGTCTGACACTGGCTTGTACTGTCCTCAGCAGGGAGGGGGGCATCACCTATGGGACACAGCGCTGGAAACAGCAGGTCTGACACTGGCTTGTACTGTCCTCAGCAGGGGGAGGCATCACCTATGGGACACCGCCCGTGGAGCAGCAGGTCTGACACTGGCTTGTACTGTCCTCAGCAGCGGGGGCGGGGGGGCATCACCTATGGGACACATTGCTGGGAGCAGCAGGTCTGACACTGGCTTGTGCTGCCCTCAGCAGGGGGGGCATCATCTATGTGACAGGTTCTCTTTAAACCTGTTGCGCAGACTCGAGCGATCCTAGAATATCTCCTTGCTGTGTCTCGGCCTCACTGACTGATCCCTCTAATGTTATGTTTAGCTCGTGTGGGTCGTCATGTTTCCACCATCTTGAATCCATGAGGCCTTTGCGGCTCCTGAGGAGACGGCTGTTTAGATTCGCTTGACTAATGAGCCGCCTTATCAGGAATCCGAGTTTCCACGGTTCGTGGTGGAGCGTCCGACGTCAGGATGTTGCCGGCACCGGCGCGGCTGTCAGAGGAGCACACCTCAGGCAGATACAGTCCAGACAGCAGTGACCGGGCAGGAATGCAGCGCGGCCCATGTTGTGACAATGGTTCTAAGCACAGAAGCTAACCCTGTGATCCTCTCCCTCCCCTTTGTCCATTTGCACAGGCCATTTTCCCAACAAGGCGCTGCCTTCGGCCGGGGTGTTGCCGTGGCTACATGGGATTTTCTGCAATACCAATAACCCGTGTTTCAGAAGCCCGACGCGCGGAGAGTCGCCCGGCGTGGTGTCCAACTACAACAACTCCATGTAAGCAGCGCGGCCTGGACGATGGGATCGGCTGGAGGGTAACATGGTTGCCATCTCGGTGGCTCTCGATACATTGTATTTGTGGAGGATTCGTCATCGCTTTCTGTCTCTGCTCCAGAAATTGGTCAAGGGGTGAAACCCAAAACCTAAAATACGATGTAAAGCAGGTAACACGGCGACTAGTGCAGGGCCATCTTTTCCATTGGGCACACTAGGCAGTTGCCCGGGGGCCCCATAAGTATAGAGGCCCCTGGTGGTGTATCTATGTCCCCGGTATACTCGAAAGATAGCCTGTATCCCTTGGTTGGATTTGCATATTTTTTTCTTTGTTTGTTTTTTGGATGTGCAATCAGTTAAAAACCAACGTGCAGAAGGGAGCCAAAGGCTCCCTGCCCTGTCAAATAGTCTTGTGGACTGCAGGCTGCCAGTGCCCAGACATGTGGTGTGATAATATGAGTGTGCTTGACGGTAGCTAGAAGCATGGCCTAGTGTGATGTCATGTATTTGGCCCTGCAGTGTTGTGCCCGGGGGCCTATAATGCTGTTATGACGTCTCCGCTACAGAGGGAGGGCGCGCAGTGTCGCTTGGGTCTGGGAATTGGGGACCTTGCTCGGAGGCGTCCGGGTTTCGAACCAGTTCAATGATGTTTTCTCTACTTGACTTCATTTAAAGGATTCAGAAAACATAAAGACAATGGAAAAGTTTGACTTTGTAGAATTAAAGGGGTTGTCCACTTCTTAAAGGGACACTACCATGAAAAGTTTTCTTTTCACCAATTGACAAGCGATATGCGACTGTTTTTTTTTTTTTTTGCATTTCGGTGTTTGCTTTTTTTCTTAATTTTTAATAGTTCCCCTCTGTACATTACTGTCTGACTTCCTTCTGTGAGCTCTGATAGTTCAGCAGTGAGGGGATTGCCTGATGCGCCTTCTTTCTGGTCTGAGAAGTGTAAGTATTGTCATCAATAACCTGATAAGTGTGAAGGACTCCCCCCCCCAGTGAGGAAAAAGATCACCCCGTTATCCTTGTATTTATCATGGTCTAGTCTGCTCTTATCTATCCCAGTGGAGAGAACAATAGAGCAATCATTTTGTTATTTTGAGACTATGTAGAGATAAGTAGCATCTGAAGTAAAGTGAGGTTAATCTCCTCGGCCATTCACTGGCAGAAAAGGACAATATTTTATATGTAATATTTAATTGCATAGGAATGCCAAAATAAATAAAAAAAAATTGCCAAAAAATGTAAAAAAAAAATAGTTTGTCAGGAATATTGGTTAAAGCAAAAATACTCCTTTCTGATGGCAGTGTCCCTTTATGAAAAAACTTATAAGCAACTTCTAGGGACCCATTAAATTAAAAAAAAAGCCTTTCCCTTCCTTCCCTCGGTCCCCGCTACCTGCGCTTCATCCCTCCATACTTCCTTTTCATGCTTCTTCTTCCGGACGGACAGGTCACTGCTGCCGCCGCTCATTGGCCCCGTGGTCTCACGTCTCTGTACGGAGCGGATCGCTTCTGACCAGTAATGTAAGATAGTGGCACATGGCCGCTGCAGCCTCTGACTGGTCATGCAGCAGTCCTGTGCCGCTAATGGACATCACTGTTGGGAGAGGAGGTGCGGCGCTGGTACCAGGGACCCAAGGAAGGGGAGAATAGACTTCTTTTATTATAATGGGGCACCAGGAGCTGCCAATGAAATTTTCACAAGAAGTGGATGACCCCTTTAAACTCTTCCCGACATAGGATGGGCCGGTACATCTAGTGGGCAATACACTGCAGCAAATGGACGTACCGACCAGTATGTAGCGCGCGCCTCATACCGCATCACCTGCAGCCGCAATGTATTACCATCGCCGGAGCTAAGGGAAAGACAGAAGGATGCGGACGATTCACCCTTAGCTGTCACAATCTATCACGATCGACGGAGCTAAGGCACAGACAGAAGGTGGGAGATCCTTCTGCCTTTCGCCGGGGCAGCAGCGGCGCCAGCATAGCAGCTATGTGTATCTGACAGTCCAGGAGTGTAAGAAGCACTTCCAGACTGTCTATGATGTCACCATGCTCCGCAATGCATTGTGGGCACGGCCGGACATGGTGATTGACAATCGCCACAGTTCTGCTCTGTACTGATCTCTATTGTATCAGTGATCTAAGGATCACTGATACAAATCCCCAAAGGGGAAAAGTTAAAAAAAAAAGGTGAAATAAGTAAAAAAAAAAAAAAAAAGTAAAACACAAACATGAACAATAAATTAAAAAAACATACACCCCCCTTTTCCCCGTTACAAACGGCAATCGCCGCCAAAAAATAAATGAAGTAATCATATTTGGTATCGCCGCGTGCGTAACGAGCTGCCCTATAAATCTGTCATGTTAATTAATCCGCATGGTTAACACCGTAAAAAAAACAATGGCAGAATTGCGATATTTGTTCGTCCCGCAGCACATAAAATGGAATAAAAAGTTATCAAAAGCTCATATAAACACCAAGTACCAAAGTGGTACCAAGTAAAACATCGGTCCGTCCCACAAAAAAAGCCTTTACACAGCTCTGTATATGGAAAAATAAAAGATTTATGGCTCTCAGAAGACAGCGATGCATAAATATTGTTTTACACAATAAAAACACTTTTTTTTTAAAAGCGTTTCAACATAAAAAAGCTACATAAATTGGGTATCACCGTAATTGTCTCGACCCAGAGAGTAAAACTAACTTGTTACGTACCTTGCTCGGTGAGCCCTGTTAAAAATAAAAATGAAAAACACTACTAGGATTGCAGTATTTTCTTCACCCTGCCTTCCAAAAAACAGATTTAAAAGTGATCAAAAAGCCTTGTGCCCCCAAAAATGATATCAATAAAAATGTCAACTCATCCCGCAAAAAACAAGCCCCTACACAGCTCCATACACAGAAAAATAAAAAAGTTATGGCCCTCAGACTGCGGTGATGCAAAAACGTGTTTTCCTTTTTGAAAAAGTGTTTTTATTGTGTAAAAACAATAAAACATAAAAAAAATACAGATTGGGCATCGCTGTAATCGTATCGACCTGCTGAGTAAAGCGAGCATGTCATTTATACCACACAGTGGCCGCTGTAAAAAATAACAATAAAAAACACTACCAGAATTGCTGGATTTTGTTCAAAATGCCTCACAAAAACCTTAATGAAAAGCGATTAAAGCGTCATATGCCCCCAATAAAAACGTCAACTCATCCTGCAAAAAAACAAGCTCATAATCAGCTCCGTATAGAGAAAAAGCAAATTTTTTTATAAACACATTTCTATTGTGTGAAAGCAATAAAACATAAAAAACTATATAAAATTTATATCCTTATAGTTGTAGCGACCACATAGTAAAGTTCTCCTGTCATTTATCCCGCATGACGAAGGCTGTAAAATTGAAGCACAAAAAACGATGGCAGAACTGTTTTTTTTCCCCCAATTTTCATGGCCCAATGCTAAAAAAACTGTGGAACACCTGTGCATCCAAAATGCACAATACAACCCTAGATGAGATCCCTGAGGGGCGTAGAATCCAAAATGGGGCGACTTCTAAAAGGTTTCACCTGTTCTGATATTTGGGGGCTTTGTAAATGCAACATGGCCCCCACCAAAATCTGCGTTCCAAAAGCCAAATAGCGCTCCCTCCCTTGTATGCCCTGCCGTGCGCCCCAAACAGCAGTTTTACACCACAAGTAGGGATTGCCGAACTTGGAAGAAATTGTTTTTAACAAATTTTGGGGGCTTCTTTACCAGGATGCCTTGTAAAAATTAAACATTTTCAGCTAAAAATTGCAGATTGTTGGAAAAAAATCTTTTTTATTTATTTTCAGAGCCTAACGCTAAAAAAATTTTGTGAAACACCTGTGGGGTGGATATACTCCCTGCACCCCTGGATATATTCCTTAAGAGGTGTAGTTTCCAATATTGTCTTTTATGGGGAGTTTATTAAGTTTTAGCCCCTTAGGGCGTCCGCAAACCTGAAATGGCGCCTAAAGAAAATCATAATGAAGATGAGACCCCAGAGTCCGGTAGGTGCTCCTCCTCCTCCTCCTCCTATTATGGGGCGTGGGGTTGAGCCGAAAAGCGCACCAGGTCCACATAAGGGAGATCTCTGAAAACGTCAGAATCTGGGGAATCAAATTATGTTTGCATTTCCCTGGCCCACTACAGTTTTTCTTGGAAAAAATGGATAAATGGATAAAAACTGAAAATCTGCAAAAAAGTTAAATTTTGAAATTTCACCTCCACTTTGCTTTAATTTCTGTGAAACACCTAAAGGGGTAATAAACTTCCTAAACACTGTTGTAAATACTTTAAGAGTTCTAGTTTTTTATTTATGGGGGTATTTAATATACAGGCCCCTCAAAGTCACATCAGAACTGGGAAAACTTATTGAATCGAGTATAAGCCCAGGGTGGAAAATGCAGCAGCTACTGGTGAATTTCAAATATAAAAATGGATACCAATAAAATTAGATAGGCAGGTATAGGCAAGTATAGGCAGTTTAATGTCCCCCGTAGGCAGGTATAGGTCCTCCATAGGCAGATATAGGCAGTTTTATGTTCCCCATAGGCAGGTATAGGCAGTTTAGTGTCCCCCATAGGCAGGTATATGTCCCATAGGCAGCTATAGGTTCCCCATAGGCAGATATAGACAGTTTAATGTTCCCCATAGGTAGGTATAGGCGGGTATAGGCAGTTTAATGTATCCCATTAGCAGTTAGAGGCAGTTTAGTGTCCTCCATAGGCAGGTATATGTCCCCCATAGACAGGTATAGGCAGGTATATGTCCCCCATAGGCAGGTATAGGCAGTTATAGGTAGATATATGTCAGTATATGTCCCCAATAGCAGAAATAGGCAGTTATAGGCAGGTATATGCCCCCCATAGGCAGGTATAGGCAGTTATATGTCCCCCCATAGGCAGGTATAGGCAGCACCCGGACACCAACAGTGACTCGAGTATAAGCCGAGAAAGTCTTTTTCAGCACATTTTTTGCGCTTACAAGAGAACACATCTGGGACCCCAGAGCTGCAAGTAGCTCAATATGTCAGCACTATGTACATAGAATGTACTACCTGGCGCTGTCATACTTGTGATACATCTGTATCTGGTGGAATCATCAGGTCTTGACGCCTGAACCAGTCTTAATAATATTTTAGACACAAAGCAGGAGCAGTGACAGACGTGGATGGGAACGTTGCAGCACATTTCGGGTCTGACAGGACACAGACCCTGTGGGAACGCTGCAGATAGCGCTCAGTGGTTAAAGTACATTTCTGGACGCGGCCTTTTTTATCATTACAAACAAAAGTCTCATTGTGAGCGCAGCCCGGATGTTACAGGATATGTAACAGGGGTGATAAGAGGAAAGGTGCTGGGGTGTCAGTCCTGGTCGCCGCAGGCCTCTCTATGAAGCCTTTGTTATCACTCAGGCTCTTTAGTTATTTTTTTTAGGATTTAGATCGAGATGTTATGATTTTGGGGAAAGGATTTGTATTAAACCCAAATAGAAGGAGACAGGGTATCCCTTTTTTTATAAGGGAAAGAGCCCCTTGACCCAACAGGCCCCCCCCCCCCCCCCACCCCACCCGACATGTTTCCTCAGAGCTCCGCACCCCCCCGCGCCTCCCCACGTTTCCTCGGAGCTCCGCACCCCCCGCGCCCCCTGAGCTCCATATCTGTAAAATTTAAAATTTCCCGGTTTTCCTTGTCAATATCCTAATGATCGTTCAGGCAAATCATCAGGACCAGGGAAGGATTTGGTTTCTGCATCTATGCTTTAGATATGTTGTGAATTTTTGAACGTAGACAATGAGGCGACTTGTTCCAGGGTAGAGTGAAAACTTTGGAAACTTTACATTGTCAGAGATGACACCCACTTCTGTTTCAATGGAGCCGTCCATTTAGACTGTAAGATTAAATCTCTGTTCCGCTTGCTCAGTGTCTGGGTTGCGCTTGCTCATAGACAATGATTAGGGTGTACACTTACTGGGAACATTTATGGGATTTACTGGAGACCAGAAAATCCTGTAGAGGAATGCTTCTCAGAGTTCCTTAGCCAAACTCCCCCCATCTCAAATAAATTATGTCAAAATACACATAATACAGGCTCGGATTGGCTCACAAGAGAGCAGGGACAACCCCAAGTGAGGCCCAAGGTGGGCCCTTAGAAATAGCGGGCGTGGGGCTGCTTTTCAGGAAGAATGCAAGATAAATGTACATTAATGTGCACTGGTGAGCCCAAAAAAACAGCTCCCTGGGGACACAAGAATAGCTTTACTGGGGGGGCCCCCCCAAGAAAACATCTCCACTGCTGGACCTCAGGAATCATCTCCACTGCTGGACCTCAAGAATCATCTCCACTGGAGGCCCCAAGAATCATCTCCACTGGTGGGCTCCAGGAATCAACTCCACTGATGTGCCCCAAGTATCAGCTTTACTGGTGGGACCCTAAGAATCAACTCCACTGCTGGACCTCAAGAATCATCTCCACTGGTGGGCTCCAGGAATCAACTCCACTGATGGGCCCCAAGAATCATCTTACTGGTGGGCTCTAATACTCAACTGCACTGGTGGGCCCCAAGAACCATCTTCACTGGTGGGCCCCAAGAATCATCTCCACTGGTAGGCTCCAAAAATCAACTCCACTGGTGGGCTACAAGAACCATCGCCACTCGTGGACCCCAAGAATCAGCTCCACTGGTGGACCCCAAGAATCATCTCCACTGGTGGGCCCCAAGAAGTAACTCCGCCAGTGGGCCCAAAGAATCATCTGCACTGGTGTGTCCCATGAATCATCTCCACTGGTGGGCCCCAATAATCAACTCACCTGGTGGCTCCAATAATCAACTTCATTGGTGGTCCCCAAGAGTCATCTCCACTGGTGGTCCCCAAGAATAAACTTCACTGGTGGACCCCAAGAATCATCTCCACTGGTGGCCTCAGAAATCATCTCCACTGGTGGGCCCCAAGAATAAACTTCACTGGTGGGGCCCAAAAATCAACTCCACTGGTGAGCCCCAGTAATAAACTGCACTGGTGGGCTCTAAGAATCATCTCCACTTGTGAGCCCCAGGTACTCCAGTCTGACACTACCTCAAAGCTATGATCATTCACCATTTTGCACATTAACCTCCTAATGAAAGTTGAAAGGGCAAGCATAAAATAGACTAAATAGCTAGAGGCATAAAAGGATAATGGAATCTGGGATAATACACTGCAATATGTAAGGATTGCAGTGTATTGTAGAAGTGATTAACCAGTCATATGGATAAATCCCCCAGAGGGTCTGAGAATAAAAGTTAAACTTTTACATTTTTTTTTTAATAATAAAAAACCTAAAAAAATTATTCTCAAACATCCCCGCTTTCCATTTATTCCCTCTGAAACAATAGAAAATTGTTTTGGCCTCATCCAGAAATGTCTAAACTATTCATCTGTTATGGTTTTTATCTTACACGATGAACACCGTAATAAAAAAAGTGCCTGATACCAGAATTGCTGTCCTGGTGGCTCCTCCACCTCGGTCGCCTGATCCGGCCCATAGTAATGGCTGACGTGAGGCACCTGGACACCTGTGCGGGAAGTAACCCTTGGTGTTCACTGTAACTATAAGCTCTTTCCCTCGAAACAAAAGTAACATTTTTGGCGTCACTTCGAGTGCTGGAATAGCCCCCGAGGTGATCAGTGTCCATCTATGACAGACAAAGCCGCCTTTCTGTAAAAATGATTATGGTCCATTGTATAATCCAAGTAACCTTGTGCCGCCATCTGCTAATCTACAATAATCCTGGCCCACTCCATGAGAACGGCTGAAGTTTTATCATTTTGCAGGTTTCATCTATTTCTGTAACAAGTAACCGTTTGTTCTTTGCTTCCTCCAAGCCTTGCGAGAGCTTATGCAGATGCCCAGGGTGTTCTGCTGGGGAGGCCCGAGACGCAGCACCTCGCCCGGATCTGGAGGGAACTCTATACTATATCCAATTTTATGGATACCATTCGGACCAACCCAGGAAAAGTTTATGGTAATTACAAGTCTCTGACCCGTTCGTTCAGAAGTAGAGCTGACTGTCTTGGCAAATATAGACGATTTAATTGTAACTTTTGACTGAGTTTTTGTTAAGTAAATTTTAGAGCAAAAAACATACAAAAGAAATCGATGGTGAAGCCGGTTCATAGGAAGAAAGAGCAGCAGGCAGGTCCTGGGTATTAGGCAGAAGATCCCTAATGTTACTAATGTGCTTCATTCAATTAAATATGATTATTCCAATGGGAGAAGTTTCCTTCTGTTCCTACAAAGCTAAATCAGGGACAAATTGTTAGCAGCTCCCCAAAACAGCCACAAAGCAAATCTGGAGCACATGCATGGTGCCGAGCCAAATATACCAGACCCCGGCACCCACAGCACAAAGAATCGCTCAACAGCCCGCAACACGCATAAACAGACTCAGTACCCTTTAAAACCCTTTAGGAACATCAAGCACCCATCAACAGATCCCAGCAACCTGTAACACCCTTCAGCAGACTCCAGTACCTTTAAAATCCTTTAGGAACATCAAGCACCCATCAACAGACCCCAGCAACCTGTAACACCCTTCAGCAGACCACAGTATCCTTTAATAGATGCTAGCACCCTTCAGCAGTCCATAGCACCCTTCAGGAGACTCCAACACCCTTCAACAGACCACAGCAACCTTTAACAGACCTCAGCACCCATCAGCACACCTCAGGACACTTTACCAGACCCTAGCAACTTTTAACGGACCCAAGCAATCTTTAACAGACCCAGTACCTTTTAAGAGACTACAGCAACTTTCAGCAAACCTCAACACACTTCAATATACCCGAACAAGCAACCTGGACTGGCCCCAAACGCCTTTATACAGCACCAGAATCTTTTAACAGTCCTAACACACATAATCAGTCCTAGCATTCTTCATAAACTGCAATGTCTGACAGACCCCAGCAAATTTAAACAGACCCCAGCACCCTACAGCAGACCCCCAACACCCTGTAGCACTTGATAAGAGACCACATCAACCTTCAACGGACCCAGCACCCTTTAAACAAACAGCAATATTCAACAAATTCATGTAGCAGACCCCAGCCCCCTTCAGCAGACCTTAGCAACCTTCAGCAGACCCTAAGACCCTTGAACAGACCCCAACACTTTTTAACAGACTCCTGTACCCTTCAAAAGAACCCAGTAACCTTCAGCGGACCCTATCACCTTTCGACAGACTACAAGCAATGAGAGACCCAAGCAATCTTCAACTAACCCCAGCACCATTCAACAGATCCTAGAAACATTTTGACAGACCTCAGGACACTTTAACAAGCCCCAGCACCTTTCAGCAGACCCCAGCACCTTTTAACAGACCCCAGCACACCCTTCAGCATACCCCAGAACTTCTCACAGACCCCAACACCCTTCAGCAGACCCCAGCACCTTTTAGCAGACCCCAGCACAATTCAGCAGACCCTTGCACCTTTTAGCAGACTCCAGCACCTTTCAGTAGACCCCCAGCTCCCTTTAGCAGACCCCAGCACCCTTCAGCAGACCCCAGAAATTCTCACAGACCCCAACATCTTTCAGTAGACCCCAGCACCTTTTAGCAGACCCCAGCACAATTCAGCAAACCCTGCACCTTGTAGCAGACCCCAGCTCCCTTTAGGAGACCCCCAGCTCCCTTTAGCAGACCCCAGCACCCCAGAACTTTTCACAGACCCCAACACCCTTCAGAAGACCTCAGCTCCCTTTAGCAGACCCCAACATCTTTTAGCAGACCCCAGCACCATTCAGCAGACCCCAGAACTTCTCACAGACCCCAACATCTTTTAGCAGACCCTGGGACCTTCAGCAGATCCAGGACCCTTCAGCAGACCCCAGCATCTTTTAGCAGACCCTAGCACCTTTCAGCAGATCCAGGACCCTTCAGCAGACCCCAGCATCTTTTAGCAGACCCTAGCACCTTTCAGCAGATCCAGGACCCTTCAGCAGACCCCAGCATCATTTAGCAGACCCCAGCACCATTCAGCAGACCCCAGAACTTCTCACAGACCCCAACATCTTTTAGCAGACCCTAGGACCTTTCAGCAGATCCAGGACCCTTCAGCAGACCCCAGCATCTTTTAGCAGACCCTAGCACCTTTCAGCAGATCCAGGACCCTTCAGCAAACCCCAGCAATGTTTGACAAACCCCAGCCCACTTCCAGCATCCTTCATGAGATCCGGATCTAGAGCAAAATCATTAACTAATAGGCTTTTTAGGAATGAGGAAAGAAGCAAAAGGTCACAAACAAACAGTGACGCAAACTAAATAAACACATGAGATTCTCGTCATTCCCACGGGGTGACACAAGCTCGTCTGCGCCCTGATGTTTTCTGCAATGTGTGAAGCAAGTTTTTGTTTTGCAACAAATGAAATCATTTTGCCTGAAGGTCAAATACTTAATAGAGCAGCAACTGAGATGGTAGAGAGGAAAGTGGGGAGGTGGGAATCCTGGGCTTCTGCAAGTAGGACAGAGCCACAGGTCTGCATATCCTCAAGCCACATGGTAACAGCTACTTTATCAGTCACTGTCAGCCTTAAGTGGGCTTAAAAGACCCCGCTGAATGCAGATAGCAGACAAGCCAACATTTCCAACAATTGTGGCCTGCGTTCTGTCACTTTGTTCTGGAATATAAGCAACATTCGAGGATTGTTCCCCTTGTTCCCATAAATGTATGTGTACAGGACCGTGCTCCTAGCACCCCAGCAATCAGAGTGCTCACCTGCCGGGCGAGTGCGGGGCACCCCCAAATCTATCAGGCGCATTATAGAGCTATAACACCACCTTCAGCGCAGGTTTTTGACCGAAACCATTGGCAGGTTGCCCCGGACTCATTACAATCCAGTAACGTGCCCTGGTGACCATGATGAATGGGCCCCTCACATAGCGCTGCTTAGACAAACAGCTTTGACTCTTTCAGGTCCTATCATTTCCACACTATTATTAGTATGGTTGCAAACCCTTACAGGAAAGACAGGGGTGGACCACCATAGAAAAGGCAGGGGCGGACCACCATAGAGAAGACAGGGGTGGACCACCATAGAGAAGACAGGGGCAGACCACTATAGAAAAGGAAGGGGCAGACCACTATAGAAAAGGCAGGGGCGGACCACCATAGAAAAGGCAGGAACAGACCACTATAGAAAAGGCTGGGGCGGACCACCATAGAAAAGGCTGGGGTGGACTACCATAGAAAATCCAGGGGCGGATCACTATAGAAAAGACTGGGGCAGACCACCATAGAAAATCCAGGGGCGGACCACAATAGAAAAGCCAGGGGCGGACCACCATAGAAAAGGCAGGGGCGGACCACCATAGAAAAGCCTGGGGCGGACCACCATAGAAAAGGCAGGAACAGACCACTATAGAAAAGGCTGGGGTGGACCACCATAGAAAAGGCAGGGGCGGACCACCATAGAAAAGGCAGGGGCGGACCACCATAGAAAATCCAGGGGCGGACCACTATAGAAAAGCCAGGGGTGGACCACCATAGAAAAGGCAGGGGCGGACCACCATAGAAAAGGCAGGGGCGGACCACCATAGAAAAGGCAGGGGCGGACCACCATAGAGAAGGCAGGGGCAGACCACTATAGAAAAGGAAGGGGCAGACCACTATAGAAAAGGCAGGGGTGGACCACCATAGAGAAGGCAGGGGCAGACCACTATAGAAAAGGCGGGGGGACCAAACCCTAGAAAAGGCTGGGGGGACACCATAGAAAATCCAGGGCGGGGTCCCCTATAGAAAAGATGGGGGGAAACCCCCATAGAAAACCCGGGGGGACCACCATAGAAAAGCAGGGGTGGACCACCATAGAGAAGGCAGGGGCGGACCACCATAGAAAAGCCTGGAGCGGACCACCATAGAAAAGGCAGGGACGGACCACTATAGAAAAGGCAGGGGCGGACCACCATGGAAATGGCAGGGGCGGACCACCATAGAAAGGCAGGGGCGGGACCACCATAGAAAAATCCAGGGGCGGGACCACTATAAAAGAAGGGAGCCCAAAGGGGGGGGACCACCATAGAAAAGGCAGGGGCGGACCACTATAGAAAAGGCAGGGGCGGACAACCATAGAAAAGGCAGGGGCGGACCACCATAGAAAATCCAGGGGTGGACCACCATAGAAAGAAGGGGGGACCACCCCTAGAAAAGGGAGGGCGGGCCACATAGAAAAGGAAAGGGGCGGACCACCATAGAAAGGCAGGGGTGGACCACCATAGAGAAGGCAGGGGGACCACCATAGAAAAGGAAGGGGCAGACCACTATAGAAAAGGCAGGGCGGACCACCATAAAAAGGCAAGGGGACCACCACATAGAAAAGGACAGGGCGACACATAGAAAGGCGGGGGACCACTATAGAAAAGGCAGGGGCGGACCACCATAGAAAAGGCAGGGGCGGACCACTATAGAAAAGGCATGGGAAACCAGACACTAAAAAAAGGGGGAGGCGAAATGGGCAGGGGCGGACACCATAGGGAAAAGCAGGGAGGGGCACTATAGAAAAGGCAGGGGCGGACAACCATAGAAAAGGCAGGGGCGGACCACCATAGAAAAGGCTGGGGTGGACCACCATAGAAAAGGCAGGGGCGGACCACCATAGAAAAGGCAGGGGCGGACCACCATAGAGAAGGCAGGGGCGGACCACCATAGAAAAGGGGGGGGGGGGACCACTATAGAAAAAGGGGGATGGGCGGGGGGCCACCATTTGAAAAGGCTGGGGGCGGACCACCATAGAGAAGGCAGGGGCGGACCACCATAGAGAAGACAGGGGTGGACCACCATAGAGAAGGAAGGGGCAGACCACTATAGAAAAGGCAGGGGTGGACCACCATAGAGAAGGCAGGGGCGGACCACTATAGAAAAGGCAGGGGCGGACAACCATAGAATGGCAGGGACGGGACCCCCATGAAAAGGCAGGGGCGGACCACCATAGAAAAGGCAGGGGTGGACCACCATAGAAAAGGCAGGGGCGGGGCCAAAATAGGAGGGGGAAGAAGGCAGGGGGTGGACCACCATTGAAAAGGCTAGGGGCGGGGCACCATTAGAAAAGAAGGGGCAGCCCCCCATAGAAAAGGCAGGGGCGGACCACTATAGAAAAGGCTGGGGTGGACCACCATAGAAAAACGGGGCGGACACCAGTGAAAGGCGGGGCCGACCACTATAGAAAAGGCGGGGGGACCAACCATAGAAAATGGCGGACATGGGCAGGGGCGACCCTTTAGAAAAGGCAGGGGCAGGGCCCAACTATAGAAAAGGCAGGGGGGAAAAAAGGCGGAACCACTATTAGAAAAGGCTGGGGGTGGAATGAGCGGGGCCACCACATAGAAGCCCGGGTGGCATAAGTGGGCAGACCACTATAGAAAAGCCAGGGGTGGACCACCATAGAAAAGGTAAGGGTGGATCAATTCAGCAAAGTCAGGGCTCCGTACAATCCCCAGTGCTGACGTATACGCAGCTGTGATAAGATATGGACGTCCATGAGATGTAGGAAGCAGCAATTACTGACATTATAGAATTAGTCCAATAATCCAGAAAATCCCTCGATCCGTCCCAGACCCATCGATGGGATTAATGGGGAGAATTTCAGTAAGATCTGAATGATGTTGTTTGTCTGTACAGGGCGCGGGTTAGGGGATCGGGCTCTTAAGGCGGGTGCTGAGCTGTTTTGCTAAGGCTTGGCCTCTCGGACTCGGTGGTCTATCAGTTCATCAACGCCCAAGTGCGGGTGGAACAGGTAAGATGGAAGCGCGCCCTCATCCGCTCCAAGCCCTCATCCGCTCCATGCCCTCATCCGCTCCATGCCCTCATCCACTCCTTTGCCCCCAAACCATCCCTGCCTCATCCCTCCTTGCCCTCTCCACTCCATGCCCTCATCATCCTTGCCTTCACTCCTTGCCCTATCCACTCCTGCCCTATCACTCCTTGCCCTCATACTCCTTGCCCCCTCCCCCTTATTGCCATCATCGTTCCTGCCTCATCCCCTCAGCCCTCATCCCCCCTTACCTCATCCACTCCTGCCCTCATCCCCTCCTGCCCTCATCCACTCCATACCCCCATCCGCTATGCCCTCATCCCTCCATGCCCTCACCCCTCCTGCCCTCATCCCCTCCATACCCCCCCATCCGCCGCCCTCATCGTTCCCTGCCTCTCCCCCCCCATGCCCTTTTCCCTCCATACCTCATCCATCCAGCCCTATCCCTTTCCTTTCCCTCATCCCCTCCATCCAATCCCGCTCCATGCCCTCATCCGTCCATGCCCTCATCCCCTCCATGCCCTCATCCATCCATGCCCTCATCCGTCATGCCTCTCAACTCAATGGCCCAGCCGTTCATCAGCTCAAGCCCTCATCTTACTCTGACGCTCATGCCTCTCATCGTGCTCCTATGCCCATCATCCACCCATGCGGCTACCATGCGCCCTCATCCACTCCATGCCCTCATCCGCTCCATGCCCTCATCCGCTCCATGCGCTCCATGCCCTCATCCGCTCCATGCCCTCATCCGCTCCATGCCCTCATCCGCTCCATGCCCTCATCCGCTCCATGCCCTCATCCACTCCATGCGCTCCATGCCCTCATCCGCTCCATGCCCTCATCCGCTCCATGCCCTCATCCACTCCATGCCCTCATCCGCTCCATGCCCTCATCCACTCCATGCCCTCATCCACTCCATGCCCTCATCCGCTCCATGCCCTCATCCACTCCATGCGCTCCATGCCCTCATCCGCTCCATGCCCTCATCCGCTCCATGCCCTCATCCGCTCCATGCCCTCATCCGCTCCATGCCCTCATCCGCTCCATGCCCTCATCCGCTCCATGCCCTCATCCACTCCATGCGCTCCATGCCTCATCGTCCATCCCATGCCTCTCATCCACCATGCCCCATCTCCCTCCATGCCTCATCCGCTCCATGCCCTCATCCACTCCATACCCTCATCCGCTCCATGCCCTCATCCACTCCATGCGCTCCATGCCCTCATCCACTCCATGCGCTCCATGCCTCATCGCTCCTGCCTCATCCGCTCATGCCCTCATCATCCATGCGCTCCATGCCCTCATCCGCTCCATGCCCTCATCGCTCATGCCTTCCACTCCATGCGCTCTGCCTATCCGCCCATCCTCTCCGCTCCATGCTCATCACTCCATGCGCTCCCTGCCATCATCCATCCTGCCTCATCCCTCCATGCCCTCATCCACTCCATGGCTCCATGCCCTCATCACTCATGCCCTCACCCTCCATGCCCTCATCCGCTCCATGCCCTCATCCACTCCATGCGCTCCATGCCTCATCACTCCATGCGTCCGCCTCATCACTCCATGCCTATCCACTCCATGCCCTCTCCCTCATGCGTCCATGCCTCATCGCTCCTGCCTCTCATCCATGCGCTCCATCCCTCATGCTCCATGCCTCATCACTCTGCGCCATGCCTCATCGCTCCAGTGAAGCGCAGATGAGAGGGGTGCCGCTCGTACCGGACCAGACAGCTCGGGTATTCGTTATTTAGATGATGCTAATCTATATGAGGCAACTAGCAAACTTCTGAGAATTGTCTTCAGGAAGATTCACGTGACACAAAATTTTTTTAAGGCCGCATGTCATTTTGGCCACACCTCTTTTAACATGCCACTCCCCTTCGTAGGCCCCGTCTTCTATTAAAGGTCCTACCCCACTTATAGACCTATTTTAGACCCCAATCCCGATAACAAGCCACGCCTCTTTTTACAGGCCACACCTCTATTTACAAACCACTCCCCTTTATAGACCACACCTCTATTTACAAACCACTCCCCATTATACACTACACATCTTTTAAAAGTCACACCTCTATTAATAAGCCACTCACCTTTGTACACCACACCTCCATTTACAAACCCTTCCCATT
>JAODAL010012688.1:40000-94396 GCA_025379985.1 Phyllomedusa bahiana
CACAGAATGAATTCTCACGTGCACACTTTGGGGCGTGTCTGCAGAGAGAGAGAAGATACTCCCTGCTGGGAGGAGAAACACACCCCTCCATTTCATAAGCTCTCCCTAGCAATCAGTATCAACGGCTGCCAAATGATGTAATGATAAAACCCCTTTAAGTTCCTGCTATGGGATTAGCCCAGACCTGCACAACTTGGCAGGAGGTGAGGGGAACAACTGCAGAGGGAAGGCCCCTCAATTGGCCGGGAATGCCCCAGGGAAACCTGAGACCACCTCAAAACTGAATTGGAGGGCCCATTTTTGGGCAGGGGAGGCGTAAGCCCAGCTCCTTTGCAGTCCTGATTGCGGGGCCACCAGAAATCCTTTGATGGGCCATTAGTACCCAACAGTTGTTTGCTAGGGGTTTAATGGAGGACAGAGGCAGAGCCCTATCTCTGTTAACCACCTGGATGCTGCAGATGCTACTATCTTTGTAGGGGTCGTCACCCTCTACGAACAGTGCGATCTTTATAATATGATGTATGTGAGTTGGATTTTCTATAATAAATAGTTTGTATATAAAGGGGTTAAGTGACTCAATGGTTTATTTAGGGCAGGAGTCAGTGTTGGACTGGGGTGCCTAGGGCCCAAAGGTGAAGTTGATTCTAGGGACCACCAGTTGAGCTGTTTCGGGGACCACGGGTGGAGTTTATTTTAGGGACCCACCCTACAGCTACTGTAAATGCCTATACATGCCTCCTATACTCTTGACTTGCTTTTTGCCACCCTTTCTATCTTTTTTTGCCTCTTCTGAGGATGCATATGCAGTTAAAACACAACTCCAGGACTTCCATGCTCAGGGGCCCACCGGGGGTTTCCCCTAATCCCCTGTGGGCCAGTCCAAGCCTGGCAGGAGTCAGTCTATGATAGCGACCATAACTAGGCCTGCAGTCAACCAATGTGAGAGAGAGGGAGGGGATGCAGGTGCAGATATAAGGAGGGTCTGCCATGAGTTGGGGTCAACATCAGTTGTGTAGTTGTTTGGAACTGTAGTTCTGAGTTCCAGCTAAAGGGTCCTTGTGGCCACAAGCCGGCTGTGGACCAAGATCAGGCTGTCCCTATCCACCTGGGAAAAGAGAACACAATGAGGAGAGGAAGAAAGAGGTACAGAGACAGGTATATGGAAGAGAAAAAATGATAGAGGGAGAGAGAGAGCGAGAAAGAGTGAGAGAGAATAAGCACGGTGGGAGAAAAGAGACAGAACGAGGAACTCAGATTGGAGAACATAGGAGAGATGAAGAACAGTGAGGCATTTAGGTGGTCTTAGGGATTCAAGGATAACAAGTAGCCATTGTGCATGACTACTAATCTTCATGAGAGAAAGTAGCCTTTGTGTGTGACCATAACCTTCAAGAGGCTGAGGCCCAAGTGAAGAAGGTCACTGAAGTTCAGAGAAATCAGTGTGAAGCAGACCTGTCGCGTTGTCTCAGCAGGGTGGAGCAAGAGAAGCTGACACTCCTAGGGCCCAGGTTCTGATCCAGAGGCTGGAGTCCAAAGGGAAAGGCTGCTGGGTTGATGTGAGAGGAATTGCCAGAAAAGCAATTGTCGTATGTGAAGAGTACTGAGGAGAACTGTCTACCTGTCCAGTGTAATGGGCTTTAAGTGATGTCCCAGGAGTGAAGCCTGTCATTTGAGAAATCTTCATGATTTATTCTTCTGCATTGGTGCGCTGCACTTCCCAGCAATTCCCCACCGGTAGACCTTACGTCCACATACCTGCTGTACTACACCACCTGCCTTCACCTTACAGCTGTAACATCTAGGGTCAGGGCTGTCATCTAAAATGTTATGGTCCCATACAGTTGAAGCATTACCAGTTCCTATGTTGATTCATATCAGTGGGCTCCTTCTTGGGCAGGGTTCCTAATAAGAGTATTACCCTAATGGCACCCTTATCTAGGGTTGACCAGTGGAGTTGATTCTTGGGGCCGACCAGTGGAGTTGATTCTTGGGAACACCAGTGGAGTTGATTCTTGGGGCCACCAGTGGAGTTGATTATTGGGGCCACAAGTGTAGGTGATTCTTGGGTCCACCAGTGTAGTTGATTCTTGGGGCCACCAGTGGAGTTGATTATTTGGGCCAACCAATTGATTTTATTCCAGAGGCACAACAGTGTAGTAGATTCTTGGGGCCCACAAACAGAGAAGATTCTTAGGGCCACCACTGGGCTAGACTCTTGGGGCCCCCCAGTGGAGTTGACTCTGGGGGCCCACCAGTGGAGTTGATTATTGGAGCCACAAGTGGAGGTGATTCTTGGGGCCACCAGTGGAGTTGATTATTTGGGCCAACCAATGGAGTTGATTCCTGAGGCCCATCAGTGGAGTAGATTCTTGGGGCCAACAACAAGATGATTCTTAGGGCCACCACTGGGGTTGACTCTTGGGGCCCCCCAGTGGAGTTGACTCTGGGGACCGCCCACTGGAGTTGATTTTTGGGGTCCGCCAGAGGAGATGATTATTGGGCCCACCCATGGAGATGATTATTGGGGCCCCCAGTGGAGATGATTCTTGGAGCCCACCAATGAAGATGATTCTTGGTACCCACCAGTGGAGATGATTCATGGGGCCACCAGTGGAGATGATTATTGGGGCCCCCCAGTGGAGTTGATTCTTGGAGCCCACCATTGGAGATGATTCTTGAGGCCACCAGTGGAGATGATTCTTGGGTCCACCAGTGGAGATGATTCTTGGAGCCACCAGTGGGGTTGAATATTGGGGCCCATTCAACAGCTACCCTTCATGACTACTCCACTCTACCTCTTGTTTTTTGCCTCTTTCTTTGCCGTTCATCCTGAAAAGTAGCGCCAGGTCTGCCATAGCCAGGGGCCCATCATGCCCAGGGCCCGTATGGGATTTCCCCTGGTCCCCTGTGTGCCAGTCCGAGTCCTGGATAAGGACATGCAGCTCTGAGCTGTTATGTCACTTCTGTATTGACTCATGTGTAGATTTGGCGCAGGATACGATTGATCGCGCTGGAATGTGTCTCTATAAACAATCAGTCACTTGTGTGTAATCCGGCCTCATCTTTCTCTAATTGTGTTCAGATACTTTGTGACAGGTTTTCATTGCGACTGACACAACTACCGGCATTTCCGGAAAGATTAGTTGGCAACAATCTCTTATGTTTAGTAGAGGACAGCAGTGTCACATCCAGCGGGAACACCCAGAGTCAAGAAAGTTCTGGATGAGGACGAGGTTACAAAAATAGTAACGAATCCGGAAGCCATCCGCTTTGGAGAAGCCAACCCTGCGCCAATCAGCGGAGTAATGCTGTGAAATTGAAGTGATGCAACTTGGTTAGCAGAGGTGCAGTGACATTAATCTGCGCCAGGGCCGTATACACAGTAGGGTTAGAAGAGGTGCAGTGACATACATCTGCTCCGGGGCCCCATACACAGTAGGGTTAGCAGAGGTGCAGTGACATCCGTCTGCTCCGGGGCACCATACACAGTAGGGTTAGCAGAGGTGCAGTGACATCTGTCTGCTCGGGCCCCATACACAGTAGGGTTAGCAGAGGTGCAGTGACATCGTCTGCTCCGGGGCCCCATACACAGTATGGTTAGCAGAGATGCACCGTGGCCAAAAGTAGGGTTAGCAGAGGTGCAGTGACATTAATCTGCTCCAGGGCCTTATACACAGTACGGTTAGCAGAGGTGCAGTGACATCCGTATGCTCCAGGCCCCATACACAGTAGGGTTAGCAGAGGTGCAGTGACATCGTCTGCTCCAGGGCCCCATACACAGTAGGGTTAGCAGAGCTGCAGTGACATCCGTCTGCTCGGGCCCCATACACAGTAGGGTTAGCAGAGGTGCAGTGACATTAATCTGCTCCAGGGCCTTATACACAGTAGGGTTAGCAGAGGTGCAGTGACATCCGTGGTCCCATACACAGGAGGGTTAGCACAGGCAGCTTGCTACAGTGACACTATAATCTGCTTCCGGGGCCCCATACACAGTAGGGTTAGCAGAGGTGCAGTGACATCTTTAATCTGCTACAGGGCACATGTATACACAGTAGGGTTAGCAGAGATGCAGTGACATCCGCGTGGTCCCATACACAGAGGTTAGCAGAGGTGCAGTGACATTATCCTTGCTCCGGGGCCCCATACACAGTAGGGTTAGCAGAGGTGCAGTGACATCCGTCTGCTCTGGGGCCCCATACACAGTAGGGTTAGCAGATGCAGATGCGGTGGGAACATACGTCGTGTCTGGGGGCCCCATATACAGTAGGGTTAGCAGAGGTGCAGTGACATCCGTCTGCTCTAGGGCCCCATACACAGTAAGGTTAGCAGAGGTGCAGTGACATCCGTCTGCTCTGGGGTCCTATGCACAGTAGGGTTAGCAGAGGTGCAGTGACATACGTCTGCTCTGGGGCCACATAAACAGTAGGGTTAGCAGTGGTGCAGTGACATCCGTCTGCTCCGGGGTCCCATACACAGTAGGGTTAGCAGAGGCTGCAGGTAACATCCGTCTGCTCCGGGGCCCCATACACAGTAGGGTTAGCAGAGGTGCAGTGACATCCGTCTGACTCAGGCCCCAACACGGGTAGGTCGTGAACCCCCGGGCCCATACACAGTAGGGTTAGCAGAGGTGCAGTGACAGCCGTCTGCTCTGGGGTCCTATCCACAGTAGGGTTAGCAGAGGTGCAGTGACATCTGTCTCCTCCGGGGCTCCATACACAGCAGGGTTAGCAGAGGTGCAGTGACATCCGTCTGCCCCGCGGCCCCATACACAGCAGGGTTAGCAGAGGTGCAGTGACATCCGTCTGCTCCGGGCCCCATACACAGTAGGGTTAGCAGAGGTGCAGTGACATCCGTCTGCTCCGGGCCCCATACACAGCAGGGTTAGCAGAGGTGCAGTGACATCCGTCTGCTCCGGGGCCCCATATGCAGTAGGGTTAGCAGAGGTGCAGTAACATCCGTCTAATCCGGTGCCCCATATGCAGTATGTTAGACACACGTCTGGTCATCCCTGGCATCATGTTGGTGGTGAACTTCGGCCCTGTAACATGTTCTTCACCTTCTCGCACCTTCGTAGCCGCCAATCACCTCTGACATTAGTGGCGCGTGGTGTCGCAGTTTCCACATTTCTTATTCACAATGGCGCCATTTCTGACAGCCTATCACCCCTTATATACCCACCAGGCCAGCGCACCACCCAGGACTTCCTTCATAAGCTACACGCAGTTGAGGTTGAAAGTAGAAAGTGGTCCTAATAATGTGAATAATCCTCTATAGCGAGCGCGGTCGGAGCTGTGTCCAGGGTCCGCACTCTTGTTCGTCACCAGCTTCATCTCGTTACATTGTTGCCTGATGCTGAGTCAGCACAATGGACTAAATCTCAGCAGTGACACTAATCAGCTTAGGGGGTAAGGTTTTTTTCGGTTTCTCATCCCCCACATCATGTGAGTAAGCTCTGCTCTTTCATTAGAGGTTTTTACAAGACACAATTTATTTGAGCTCAGATCAATAGGTCTCCACCGTAGACAGAAGGTTTGAGGAGATGAGGTGTGGATGAAGCCCTGACGTGAACCATGCGGTCTGAGTCATCGGTGCAGATTATCGGGATTGCTGACTCAGCGCTGATTATTACCGCCATTCCCAGCGCCTGTTATCACTGCCGTCCCCTGCACTTATGACCAGAGATTGCTGGGAAAGGAGAAGAATCGTTGTCTCTGTGTCTTGCTACAAGAATGCGGCCTAATTATAGCAAAGATCCTGAGTCACAGAGAGGAGGGCGGCTCGGGCACAGAGAGGAGGGCGGCTCGGGCACAGAGAGGAGGGCGGTTCGGGTACAGAGAGGAGGGCGGCTCGGGCTCAGAGAGGAGGGCGTTTTGGGCACAGAGAGGAGGGCGGCTCGGGCACAGAGAGGAGGGCGGCTCGGGCACAGAGAGGAGGGCGGCTCGGGCACAGAGAGGAGGGCGGCTCGGGCTCAGAGAGGAGGGTGGCTCGGGCACATCGAGGAGGGCGGCTCGGGCTCAGAGAGGAGGGTGGCTCGGGCTCAGAGAGGAGGGTGGCTCAGGCTCAGAGAGGAGGGTGGCTCGGGCACAGAGAGGAAGGCGGCTCGGGCTCAGAGAGGAGGGCGGCTCGGGCACAGAGAGGAGGGCGGCTCGGGCACAGAGAGGAGGGAGGCTCGGGCACAGAGAGGAGGGCGGCTCGTGCACAGAGAGGAGGGCGGCTCGGGCACATTGAGGAGGGCGGCTCGGGCACAGAGAGGAGGGCGGCTCGGGCACAGAGAGGAGGGCGGCTCGGGCACAGAGAGGAGGGCGGCTCGGGAACAGAGCGGAGGGCGGCTCGGGCACAGAGAGGAGGGCGGCTCGGGCACAGAGAGGAGGGCGGCTCGGGCACAGAGAGGAGGGCGGATCGTGCTCAGAGAGGAGGGTGGCTCGGGCACATCGAGGAGGGCGGCTCGGGCTCAGAGAGGAGGGTGGCTAGGGCACAGAGAGGAGGGCGGCTCGGGCACAGAGAGGAGGGCGGCTCGGGCACAGAGAGGAGGGCTGCTCGGGCCCCGAGAGGAGGGCGGCTCGGGCACAGAGAGGAGGGCGGCTCGGGCACAGAGAGGAGGGCGGCTCGGGCTCAGAGAGGAGGGTGGCTCGGGCACATCGAGGAGGGCGGCTCGGGCTCAGAGAGGAGGGCGGCTTGGGCTCAGAGAGGAGGGCGGCTCGGGCACAAAGAGCAGGGCGGATCGGGCTCAGAGAGGAGGGCGGCTCGGGCACAGAGAGGAGGGCGGCTCGGGCACAGAGCGATGGGCGGCTTCGGGCTCAGAGAGGCCAGTGTGGCTCGGGCACATCGAGGAGGGCTGGCTCGCCGCCGCTCAGAGAGGAGGGTGGCTCGGGCTCAGGAGAGTGTAGATGCGTGCATACTAGGCACTCAGAGAGGAGGGCTCGGCTCGGGCACAGAGAGGAAAGGCGGCTCGGCGTCAGAGAGGAGGGCGGCTCAGGGTCACAGAGAGGGCGGCTCGGGTACTCAGAGACGGAAAAGGGCAGGCTCGCAGGCACAGAGAGTTATGTGGCGGATCTGATGCACCAGAGAGTTGAGGGCAAAACTCACGGCATAATTGAGGAGGGCGGCTCGGGACACCAGAGAGCGAGGGCAGCTCGGGCACAGAGAGGATTTGGAACGGGCTCGTGCATCAGATGCAGGACGGGCGGCTCGGTGCTCAGAGAGGAGGGCCGCTTATCGCGGCTCAGAAGAGAGGCGGTCGGGCACAGAGAGGAGGTCGTTTTGTGGCCACGAGAGGATGGCGGCTCGGGCACAGAGAAGCCCGAGGTGGCCTCCTCTTTTGGGCATCGATCCAACGGAGGTCGGCTGGGACAGACCCCGAGGAGGGCGGGTCGGGCTCAGAGAGGAGGGCGGCTCGGGCTCAGAGAGGAGGGCGGCTCGGGCACATTGAGGAGGGCGGCTCGGGCACAGAGAGGAGGGCGGCTCGGGCACAGAGAGGAGGGCGGCTCTGGCACAGAGAGGGAGGGCGGCTCGGGTCAGAGAGGAGGGTGGCTCGGGCACAGTGAGGAGGGCGGCTCGGGCTCAGAGAGGAGGGTGGCTCGGGCTCAGAGAGGAGGGTGGCTCAGGCTCAGAGAGGAGGGTGGCTCGGGCACAGAGAAAGGAAAGGGGGCTCGGGTCAGAGAGGAGGGGGGCTCGGGCACAGAGAGGAGGGCGGCTCGGGCTCAGAGAGGGGAGGGCGGCTCGGGGCACAGGAAGGGAGGGCGGCTCGTGCACAGAGAGGGGGCGGCCCCGGGCACATTGAGGAGGGCGGCTCGGGCACAGAGAGGAGGGCGGCTCGGGCACAGAGAGGAGAGCGGCTCGTGCACAGAGAGGAGGGCGGGTGGGCTCAAAAGGGAGGGCGGCTCGGGCACAGAGAGGAGGGCGGCTCGGGCACAGAGAGGAGGGCGTTTTGGGCACAGAGAGGAGGGCGGCTCGGGCACAGAGAGGAGGGCGGCTCGGGCACAGAGAGGAGGGCGGCTCGGGCACAGAGAGGGGGCGGTCGGGTCAGAGAGGAGGGGCTCGGGCTCAGAGAGGAGGGCGGCTCGGGCACATTGAGGAGGGCGGCTCGGGCTCAGAGAGGGGGTTTGGGTCGGGCACAGAGAGGGGGGGGCGGCTCGGGCTCAGAGAGGAGGGCGGCTCGGGTACAGAGAGGAGGGCGTTTCGGGCACAGAGAGGAGGGCGGCTCGGGCACAGAGAGGATGCCAGCTCGGGCACAGAGAGGAGGGCGGCTCGGGCACATTGAGGAGGGGGCTCGGGGACAGAGAGGGGGGGTGGCTGGGCACAGAGAGGAGGGCGGCTCGGGCTCAGAGAGGAGGGCGGGTCGGGCTCAGAGAGGAGGGCGTTTTGGGCACAGAGAGGAGGGTGGCTCGGGCACAGAGAGGAGGGCGGCTCGTGCACAGAGAGGAGGGCGGCTCGGGCACAGAGAGGAGGGCGGCTCGGGGACAGAGAGGAGGGCGGCTCGGGCACAGAGAGGAGGGCGGCTCGGGCACAGAGAGGTAGGGCGGGGTCGGGACAGAGAAGGAGGGCGGCTCGGGCACATTGAGGAGGGCGTTTTGGGCACAGAGAGGAGGGCTGCTCGGGCACAGAGAGGAGGGCGGCTCGTGCACAGAGAGGAGGGCGGTTCGGGCACAGAGAGGAGGGCGGTTCGGGCACAGAGAGGAGGGCGGCTCGGGCACAGAGAGGAGGGCGGCTCGGGCACATGCTGTGTGACCTATTATCTGCTCTGACAGGTCACACTATAGGAATGCTTGTCAGGCTGCTCATCAGGTGATTGCTTCATCCACTGGTTTCACTGGACTCATAGAAACCACAAGAGAGAAAGGACTGGAGAAGATCTGCTGATGACATTACAAGGCTGAGAGCTCCTGTTAGTACATAGACCCGTCAGCCATAACATGAACACCTAGTATAGTGTAGGGCGCCTCCCGCTCGAGAAGAAATACAGGTCCTTATGGTAAATAGGGGTAAAACTCCATATCAGGCTTTTGTATCAAACATAATCAGTCTAGGAATCACCATGAGTTGTTTTGCTTTGAACTAAAAGTAACTTTTATTTTCTTTTAAGAGGAAATTCCAACAAAATACCCTGTTTCCCCGAAAATAAGACAGTGTCTTATATTAATTTCTGCTCCTAAGGACGAGCTTAGACTTATTTTTAGGGGATGTTTTTTTTTTTCTATGAACAATAATCCACATTTATTGTTGAACAAAACATCAACCTGTATTAATATCCTGTAGAGATTTCATCACAAGCATCAGCAGAAGCAGCCAAACTCTGAATTGCATTAAAAAAAAATGCACCATGTCTTATTTTCGGGGAAACAGGGTATTAAAAAAAGTTGAGCCCCTCACCGATCAGACTTCGGGGGCATATCCTGCCTCTGTGCCTTTAACGTGCATGGTGGGAAAACCCCCTTTTTATAAAAAAAACTTTGTAAAATTTGCACTCCAGCAAAATGTAGAGCACATCACATACACTAGTTTCATAGTTTGTAAGGCCGAAAAAAGACGAGACGTCCATCCAGTTCAGCCTGTTGTGCTAAGGTGTTGATCCAGAGGAAGGCAAAAAAACCCCAATGAGGTAGAAGCCAATTGTCCTCATTTTAGGGAAAAATTCCTTCCTGACTCCAATCTGGCAATCGGAAAAATCCCTGGATCAACGACCCCTCTCCAGAATCCTAGTCACTATAACTTGTTATATTATTACGCTCCAGAAATGCATCCAAACCCTTCTCCAGAATCCTGGTCACTATAACTTGTTATATTATTACGCTCCAGAAATGCATCCAAACCATTTTTGAACTCTGTCAGTGAATTCACCATGACAATTTCCTCTGGCAGAGAGTTCCACAGTCTCACTGCTCTTACAGTAAAGAATCCCTTTCTATGTTTATGTAAAAACTTTCGTTCCTCAAGTCGTAGAGGATGCCCCCTTGTTCTAGATACAGCCCTGGGTACTACTTCCAAAAAGTTTGAGATATTTGGTTTTTGGTTAAAACTTCAGGATGAACATAAAATTTCTTGAACATTTTTATGAATGCCCTAAATGAGTGGATCTCTCCCCTTTGCACTCGTCCAACTGTTCAGTGTTTCAGGACTTTCTGTACAACTTGCTGATCTCTAACAAGGAGCCTAATGGCCAAATCCCCAACAGGTGTTTGATCCCCTAAATTTATTGGGAGATTCAGGGATCAATGTGAATTGGGATGTAAACCGTCCTCCTCATCCTGCTGTTCACATTGTGACATCATGAGACCAAGACAACACCTTACAATGGATCGGCAGGACCTCGCCATTGCCAGGCTTCAAGCAGGAGGCTCTCAGATGGATGTGGCTACTGAGCTTAGAGTGTCAGAGAGTCATCAGCAGGTTGTATCAGAGATACAGAGAGACTGGAAGAGTCACAGAAAGGCAAAGAAGTGGACGTCCTTTGTCTCCATCACAGACTGATGAGCGCTTCATTGTAACCAATGCCCTGCGGAGCCGGATGATGATGCCGCACAACTTTTGTGTCAAGTGTCACGTCAGACCATTTGTTTCAGTTTTCATCAGCGCGGTCTGCGTGCTGGACGAGTGGCAAGAGGACCTGACCTGACTGATGCACAGCGCTCTCTGTGACGTCTCCAACATCGTCGGCTGCCATAATTTCAGCTCAGAGTGAATCCACTTTCATCACAGAACACGCTCCCTGGCCCAGACAATAATGCCGGTGCCTCGTGGTGCGGTCAGATCGTCTATCACGCAGACCGCGCTGATGTAACTGGTTACATGATAGAGACAGAGTGCAGTATGTGCAATAATATACTGTTGCTATGGGGTGGGCCCCAATAATCAACTCCACTGGTGAGCCTCACAAATCATCTCCACTGGGGGCCCCCAAGAATCAGCTCCACTGGTGGACCCCAGTAATTAACTCCACTAATCGGTCCCAAGAATCAACTCCACTGGTGGCTCCAATAATCATTTCCACTGGTGTTGCCCAAGAATCATCTCCACTGGTGGGCCTAAAGGATCAAATGCACTTGTGGGCCCCAAGAATCAACTGCACTGGTGGGCCCCAATAATCATCTCCACTGGTGGCCCCAAGAATCAACTCCACTGGTGGGCCTAAAGGATCAACTGCACTTGTGGGCCCCAAGAATCAACTCAACTGGTGGGCCCAAAGGATCAACTGCACTTGTGGGCCCCAAGAATCATCTCCACTGGTGGCCCCAAGAATCAGCTCCACTGGTGGACCCAAAGGATCAACTGCACTTGTGGGCCCCAAGAATCATCTGCAATGGTGGGCCCCAAGAATCCTCTCCACTGGTGGCCCCAAGAATCATCTCCACTGGTGGCCCCAAGAATCAACTCCACTGGTGGACCCAAAGGATCAACTGCACTTGTGGGCCACAAGAATCAGCTCCACTTGTGGGGCCCAAGAATCATCTCCACTGGTGGCCCCAAGAATCATCTCCACTGGTGGCCCCAAGACTACAGCTCCACTGGTGGGCCCCAAGAATCAACTGCACTGGTGGGCCTCAAGAATCAACTCCACTGGTGGGCTCCAAGAATCTACTCCACTGGTGGACCCCAAGAATCAACTGCACTGGTGGGCCCCAAGAATCATCTCCACTGGTGGCCCCAAGAATCAACTCCACTGATGGCCCCAAGAATCAACTCCACTGGTGGCCCCAAAATCATCTGCACTGGGGGGCCCCAAGAATCAACTCCCCTCGTGGCCCCAAGAATCAACTCCACTGGTGGGCCCAAGAATCAACTTCACTGGTGGCCCCAAGAATCATCTCCACTGGTGGCCCCAACTAACAACATCACTGGTGGCCCCAAGAATCAACTCCACTGGTGGGCCCCAAGAATCAACTGCACTGGTGGGCCCCAAGAATCATCTCCACTGGTGGCCCCAAGAATCAACTCCACTGGTGGGCCCCAAGAATCAACTGCACTGGTGGCCCCAAGAATCATCTCCACTGGTGGCCCCAAGAATCAACTCCACTGATGTGCTCCAGGCACCACTGTCCAATACTGCCTATTTATATAAATATTTGTGACCCCTGTAGATGTGAGGAGGACATTGTAGTTGGGGCTGATTTTGGACATATCGACTGCTCAGCAGTTTTATTTCTAAACCTTTCATTATTTCCTGGCAAATCGCCGGATTCCGGTCCAGAACTGTCCTCATTGAGCTGCGTTGTGTCCGACCAGGGGGCGTCTGGCTCTTTCTTGGCGTCCAAATAGTTGTTCCTCCTTTTTCCTCATGGGGACAATTCATAAGAGTAAAACATTACCCTGGCTTCTTATTATCGGGAACTGATCCCGCGCTTAAACCATATAATTGTTGTCCTGGCGCTGATTGTGCCGCGTTGGCTTCGTCTAATGAGCGTCTGTCTCCGAGCTGCTGAACGCGCCCTGAATGGCGGCATTATACCGGGGCCCAATCGGCGGCGTCATCGCTCTCAGGCAAACATGTATGAGAAGCAGTAATAGTTAACCGGATCCGGCCGACATTAGTTCCCCTCTGATGAGTCCCCATTTCCCATTCCATTATGTGCTCAGCAGATAGTTATGTCCGCCCCATGTACAAGGGCCATTACCTCGTTTGCCAGACAAATCGTGGGCACTGATATCACTTTCCCTGTGACCGTCGCCTGACAAGTTACTGGAACCGCTCTGGTTCTCTCAGGACGATGCCCGGACGGGAGGATTGGGATCAAATAATGTGTAAAGAGCTGAATGTCCATAGGAATAGAAAGGGTCACATTCTCCTGAGCTTCCCCCATGTTCTGGCCCTCACCACAGCACAGCAGGCTCTCCTCCACCATCGCACCATCTCTCTAGGAGCCTCCACCCTACAACACCTCGGCTTCCCCTACAACACCTCGGCTGCCCCTACAACACCTCGACTGCCCCTACAACACCTCGGCTGCCCCTACAACACCTCGGCTGCCCCTACAACACCTTAACTGTCCCTACAACACCTCGGCTGCCCCTACAACACCTCAGCTGCCCTACAACCCTCGGGCCGCCCTACACACTCGCCGCCCCACAACACCTGACGCCCACAACACTTGCCGCCCCTACAACACCTTGACACCCTACACACCTCCGCCCCTGCAACCTGACTGCCCCTACATCACCTCGGCTGCCCCTACAACACCTCAGCCGCCCCTACAACACCTCGGCTGCCCCTACAACACCTCAGCTGCCCCTACAATACCTCGGCTGCCCCTACAACACCTCGGCTTCCCCTACAACACCTCGGCTTCCCCTACAACACCTCGGCTTCCCCTACAACACCTTGACTGCCCCTACAACACCTCGGCTGCCCCTACAACACCTCGGCTGCCCCTACAACACCTCGGCTGCCCCTACAACACCTCGGCTTCCCCTACAACACCTCGGCTGCCCCTACAACACCTCGGCTGCCCCTACAACACCTTGACTGCCCCTACAACACCTCGGCGGCCCCTACAACACCTGGGCCGCCCCTACAACACCTTGACTGCCCCTACAACACCTCGGCTGCCCCTACAACACCTCTGCTGCCTCTATACCACCTTGACTGCCCCTACAACACCTCCGCTTCCCCTACAATACCTCGGCTGCCCCTACAACACCTCCGCTTCCCCTACAATACCTCGGCCGCCCCTACAACACCTCGGCCGCCCCTACAAGACCTCAGCTGCCCCTACAACACCTCGGCCGCCCCTACAACACCTTGACTGCCCCTACAACACCTCGGCTGCCCCTACAACACCTCGCCCCTACAACACCTCGGCTGCCCCTACAACACCTCGGCTGCCCCTACAACACCTTGACTGCCCCTACAACACCTCGGCCGCCCCTACAACACCTCCGCTTCCCCTACAATACCTCGGCTGCCCCTACAACACCTCGGCCGCCCCTACAACACCTCGACTGCCCCTACAACACCTCGACTGCCCCTACAACACCTCGACTGCCCCTACAACACCTCGGCTGCCCCTACAACACCTCGGCTGCCCCTACAACACCTCGGCTGCCCCTACAACACCTCGGCTGCCCCTACAACACCTCGGCTGCCCCTACAACACCTCGACTGCCCCTACAACACCTCGACTGCCCCTACAACACCTCGGCTGCCCCTACAACACCTCGGCTGCCCCTACAACACCTCGGCTGCCCCTACAACACCTCGGCTGCCCCTACAACACCTCCGCTTCCCCTACAACACCTCGGCTGCCCCTACAACACCTCGGCTGCCCCTATAACACCTTGACTGCCCCTAAAACACCTCCGCTTCCCCTACAATACCTCGGCTGCCCCTACAACACCTCCGCTTCCCCTACAATACCTCGGCCGCCCCTACAACACCTCGGCCGCCCCTACAACACCTCGGCCGCCCCTACAACACCTTGACTGCCCCTACAACACCTCGACTGGCCCTACAACACCTCGACTGCCCCTACAACACCTCGGCCGCCCCTACAACACCTCGGCTGCCCCTACAACACCTCGGCTGCCCCTACAACACCTCGGCTGCCCCTACAACACCTCGGCTGCCCCTACAACACCTCGGCTGCCCCTACAACACCTCGACTGCCCCTACAACACCTCGACTGCCCCTACAACACCTCGGCCGCCCCTACAACACCTCGACTGCCCCTACAACACCTTGACTGCCCCTACAACACCTCGGCTGCCCCTACAACACCTCGGCTGCCCCTACAACACCTCGGCCGCCCCTACAATACCTCGGCCGCCTCTACAGCACCCCTTCTGCCTTTACTCTAACCCTGCTGCCCTTACACTACCCCTGCTACCCCTACACTACCCCTGCTGCTCCTATAATATCCCTGCTACCCCTACACTACCCCTGCTTCTCCTATAATATCCCTGCTCCCTCTACCCCCCTGCTTCTCCTATAATAGCACCCTCACCTGCTTCAATACCCCTGCCCCTACACTACCCCTGCTGCTCCTACACTATCCCTGCTACCCCTACACTACCCCTGCTTCTCCTATAATATCCCTGCTACCCCTACACTACCCCTGCTTCTCCTATAATATCCCTGCTACCCCTACACTACCCCTGCTTCTCCTATAATATCCCTGCTACCCCTACACTACCCCTGCTTCTCCTATAATAATCCTGCTGCTGCAACAATAACCCTGCTGCCCATACAATAACCTTGCTGCTCGTACACTACCCCTGCTATTTCTACACTATTCCTGCTGCCCCTACACTGCCTCTGCTGCCCCTACACTAACTCTACTGCTCCAATATACAATAACAACACTAAACCTGCTCACATTATACAATAACAGCACAACCTGCCCGGCTGTTTAATGAAGCAATCCACGGGAGTTTCGTTTTTTTTCTTCAGCTCTGAGAGGATAAGTTCACACGATGGATTTTAATGAGGAATCTGACACAGATTTGGTGTCTGATCCTCATGTAAACCTCCTGTCATTCATTCGGATCAGCGGTCCCTGCTGCAGTTCACACTGGGCGGATTTTCCACAGCACAGATTTCAAATCCACGGTGCAAAGAAAATAAAAGAATGAACATGTTCGAGCAGGAGCATCAGCGTCCAACCCACATCCAATCAGCATCCAACCCACATCCAATCAGCGTCCAACCCACATCCAATCAGCGTCCAACCCACATCCAATCAGCGTCCAACCCACATCCAATCAGCGTCCAACCCACATCCAATCAGCGTCCAACCCACATCCAATCAGCGTCCAACCCACATCCAATCAGCATCCAACCCACATCCAATCAGCATCCAACCCACATCCAATCAGCGTCCAACCCACATCCAATCAGCATCCAACCCACATCCAATCAGCGTCCAACCCACATCCAATCAGCGTCCAACCCACATCCAATCAGCGTCCAACCCACATCCAATCAGCATCCAACCCACATCCAATCAGCGTCCAACCCACATCCAATCAGCTTCCAACCCACATCCAATCAGCATCCAACCCACATCCAATCAGCGTCCAACCCACATCCAATCAGCGTCCAACCCACATCCAATCAGCGTCCAATCCACATCCACATTCCAACCATCCAATTACAAATCCATCAGCAGTAACCACACAATACCAATCCACATCCAATCATCCAAAACGCACTTTCTCATGATTGTACTACTTGGATTCCAGTCAGGTAACCTCAATAGGTTAAACCACATCATAGGTAAATTAAAGGTATAATCATAGGTAAAATAATCAGTTCAAACACATCCATCAGCGTCCAACCACATCAATCAGCATCCAACCACATCCATCGCGTCCAACCCACATCCAATCAGCATCCAAACCCACATCCAATCAGCGCCAACCCACATCCAATCAGCGCCCAAACCCCACCAATCAGCACCAACCCACATCCAATCAGCGTCCCCCACATCCATCACGTCCAACCCACATCAATCGCGTCAACCCACATCCAATCAACATCCAATTCAAATCCAATCAGCGAGTAACCCACAAACAATCCACATCCAATCAGTCCAAAACTTGCACTTTCTGGCATGTTTTTAAGATACTTTGGATTCCAGTCGTGTGAGCCTCGCCTGCTGTATGTCTGCAGAGTGTCTGCAGTATGATGAACTTATCGGCTGACACTCCGTCTGGCAAAGGGTTTTCTGGTTTGGACAACCTCTTATTCAATGTCCTGCTGGGTCATATCAAGCTATATGAGAGCAGCTCCCGACCACCATCCCCCCTACACTCATTCCTATATCGCCGTTCTATTCCGCAGCGCTGTACACAGATTGTCGTCATTCATGTTGCTCCGTCTCACAGTCTAAATCAAACATTAACTTATCTGTATGAGGAAAAACTCAGAGGAAAACCACGAGAACAAGGGGGGAACATACAAACTGTATTAACCCTCCCGCTCACTGTATTTCATTTGCTGCTGTATTAACCAGAGCCCCAGCTGCCTGTCAAGAAAACCCCCTTTGCCATACCACTGAGCCACCATGCTGCACTGTACTAACCACTGAGCCACCGTGCTGCAACTGTAATTAACCACTGACCTCGTGACTGCGCTGCTATAACCACTGAGCCACCGTGCTGCACTGTACTAACACTGAGCCACCATGCTGCGACTGTACTAACCACTGAGCCACCGTGCTGCGCTGTACTAACCACTCGGCCGACGTGCTGCGCTGTGCTAACCACTGAGCCACCATGCTACACTGTACTAACCACTGAGCCACCGTGCCGCACTGTATTAACCACTGAGCCACCGTGCTGAACTGTATTAACCACTGAGCCACAATGCTGCACTGTATTAACCACTGAGCCACCGTGCCGCACTGTATTAACCACTGAGCCACCTGCTGTACTGTGTTTAAAACCACTGAGCCACTGTGCTGCAATGTTCTAACCACTGAGCCATCTTGCTGCACTGTACAAACTACGGAGCCACCATGCTGTACTATGCTAACCACTGAGCTATCATGTTGCACTGTGCTAACCACAGAGACACCATGCTACACTGTGCTAACCACTGAGCCACCATGCTGAATTGTGCTAACCACTGAGCTACACTGTATTAACGTCTGAGCCACCGTGCTGCACTGTATTAACCACTGAGCCACCGTGCTGCATCATGATAACCACTGAGCTACCATGCTGCACTGTGCTAACCACTGAGCCACCATGCTGCACTGTGCTAACCACTGAGCCACCATGCTGCACTGTGCTAACCACTGAGCCACCATGCTACACTGTGCTAACCACTGAGCCACCATGCTGCACTGTGCTAACCACTGAGCCACTGTGCTGCACTGTGCTAACCACTGAGCCACCATGCTGCACTGTGCTAACCACTGAGCCACCATGCTGCATTGTACTAACCACTGAACCACCATGCTGCACTGTTTTAACCACTGAGACACCATGCTGCACTGTGCTTACCACTGAGCCACCGTACTGTACTGTGTTAACCACTGAGCCACCATGCTGTACTGTGCTAACCACCTGAGCTATCCGTGTTGTACTGTGCTAACCACAGAGCCACCAAGCTGAACTGTGATAACCACTGAGCCACCATGCTGTACTGTGCTAAGCACTGAGCCCTGCTACTGTATTAACATGAGCCACCGTGCTGTACTGTATTAACCACTGAGCCACCATGCTGCACTGTGCTAACCACTGACTATCCATGTTGCACTTTGCAAACCACTGAGCCACTGTGTCATTCCACTGGGCTATCAGTGCAAGTGCTAGTCCACTGAGCCACCGATGCAAAGTGCTAACCAATGAGCCACCATGCTGCACTGGCAAAATGAGCCCCATCTTTGTACTGGCACCGACTGAGCCACCGTGCTGAAACTGTATTAAACTGAGCCACCTGCTTATGTGCTACCATGAGCCACCGTGCTGCACTGTGCTAACCCTGAGCCACCGTGCTGCCTGTATTAACCACGAGCCACGTGCTGCACTGTAAAACACGAGCCACCGTGCTGCACTGGCTAACCACTGAGCACCAGTTGCACTTGCACCCACTGAGCCACGTGCATTCAGGGGCATAGTTACAGGGGGGTGCAGAGGACAGGTGCTACCGGGCCTGCAGCTGAGGGGGCCCAAAGCCCTCCTGCCACATAAGGAGACACCAGCATTGTAAATGGCGCATGGTAATTGGAGGGCCCCATTTCCCTTTGTGCACTTGGGCCCCGGAGCTTCAAGTTACGCCTCTGACTGTGCTGCACTGTGTTCAGAGGCTAAGGTGCCAGCACAGGGAGTGGCCGTCATATTGGATTCGGAGGGGGCACATCTCCGCACTGCTCTGTGAAGCAACCTGCACACGGTGTCACAGCTCTGACAGTCCAGCCACCCCCCATTGGTCCTTTGAGATCCACCATAATATTGATGAAAATGAGTTTGACTCCCCTGCTGTAGGGACTGGCCCTCCGTGCACCTGGGGCTAACACCATTCATGTTTGACCCTTCGTTCTTGTTCAGTGTTAAGAACTTGACTAGACCGACTTATTAGTAGACACAATGGTCTACACAGGGTTACTGTTTGAGATATATTTGTTTGAGCTTTCAAAATGTAGGGGACAGTAAATGAAGATTTTTTCCAAATACATTGCTTTTTTTCTTTTGCTGTGTTTAGGAGACATGACAGATTTTATCTACTCTGAGTGCACACAGGTTTATCTGGTTAGTGTCCAGCTCTTCCCTTCTCTCTCTGCTCTTTGTCTTATCTGATAGCAGGGAGTGACATCACCACAGGTTGGCATGCAGGACACCAGCAGCTTCAGTGTGTTATCTCTAATAAACAAGGGAGACTTATTACTTGTCTACTCTGAGCTCTTAAAGGGGTTTTGCCACAATCTCATTTCTCCTGCTTCCAGCTCTTCAGCTCTGTGCACTCAGAAGAGGGCGTGTGATTTGTTTGAATTGCATATCATGTGACCCTGCAGGCGGACCTCACCAGGCCTTTCCTCTCTGTAGTCAAAGAAAGATCTGTTTATGTAAAGCATTGTGAGTAGCTGAGAGGAAAAGTGTTGCTTGGCACAGGTCTAGGTTCAAATGCCTGCAGGAACCAAATCTGTTGTTTTTTGGTTTTTTTTTTTATCAATGCACAGACCTCATTGAAGTTTCTTTTTTTATTTATTTGCACTGTTTGACTAATTACTAAGGAGAACAGAGGATGGGAGTAGAGTGACAGCACCTGGGGTTGAACACTCGCTCAGCAGTGAGTGTGTGTGATTACTAAGGAGTACAGAGGATGGGAGTAGAATGACAGCACCTGGGGTTTGAACACTCAGTAGCTGCCTCAGAGGGGAGGTTATGTCTGAGCATGTGCGACCAGGACTGAGACGCTCTCAGCCCTGGTTGTATCCCCTGGAGACGAGCTGTAAACAATGGATCACTAAAGGAGCAGCTAAAACAAAAACGGTGCAGAATTTATAATAATAATGAATGGTGAAAATGTTTGTTAATTCATTTGCAAGCTTCCCACGTCAATTTTACTTCGTGGAAAAACCCCTTTAAGCCTTCTGCACTATAGATAGGATCTCCTGTTCTCATGTCAGTGCAATTAAAAGGGCTGTGAATACGGAGCTGATATGCTAATAACTGCTATAGAACAACCTACAGTCTGACCAGGAAGAGACAGGAAACATGAATCTAAAACTACTTGTGTCACAAACCCTTAAAGGTCATGATTCTGGGAATATTGAAAATAACAAGGTCTCTTTTTCTCCATTTAGTTTGCATCTGGCATCCCGGACCTGACCCTGAAGGACATAGCGTGCAGCCAGAGCCTCCTGGAGCGCTTCATCATCTTCAGCAGCCGCCGGGGCATGCACACAGTGCGGAACGCCATGTGCGTCCTGTCCCAGCAGAGGTTACAGAGGATCGAGGACGTGCTCTACGCCAACATCGACTTCTTCAAGGTCTTTGAAATTGTAAGTACTCTGCTCCTCCCGGTGCGATCCAGTCCTTGGCAGTCAAGGATTAAAGGTCTAGTGTAGAGTCTGGCCAGTGCATTCAATGGCTAAAGGGCGGTTCTGACCATGGACATTGATGGCGTATGGATAGGATACCGGTCCCACCTCCGACACACTCGGCTGTACTTGGAACACCCTTTGACTTCAATGGGAGAGTCCTGACCCTCTCTCCGTTCAAAATGGAGCACATTCTAGAGGTGACGGCCCCAGAGACTCATATGAGGTGCCTACACATTCCAATGCCAGCAGCACGCTATTACCTAAAGAACTATCAAAAGGAACATAGGGATTTTTGAAAAAGCATTTCTGCTACTTAGGATACATGACATTTTTTTTGGAGGTTCTCAGTTCACATTTTTGATCAAAACTGTTTAAGCCCAACTCCCCTCAAATACAGGTGGGAACCTACACTAACGTTACCTTTCTTGAGGGCCTGTTCAGACCTCCATAGGGAATGAAGGCTCCGGCTACTAGGTACACTGCATTGATTTAAAAATCTGGAGTGCGGGAAACCAACAAGGAGGCACATCCCAAAAACTTTTTTGAAAAAAATGAGCATAGGTGCACACTGATGTGGCAGCAAAATTTCCCAAAAAGTTTTTGGGATGTGCAAAACCAAATATTGCCGTCATATGAGGTGCAGACCTGACTGGTTAAATGAGTGGATGCTCCTTCTGAAAATTAGGAGATTCACAACCATAAACTGTATGTGCTAAGAATATGTGTTGAAACAATTGAGAGTTACTGACACTTCCGGTTGTATCACTGGACAGTCACTGCCCCTGCAGGATCCCCCACGTCACTGAGGTCGGAGCACTGGACTCCTTGTTCTCCACTTTAATGGCTCCAATATAGAATATTCATCCAACATTGCTTATATAAAATGAGCTTGTCTCTTATGAACACCTTCTGCATATTATAATACCCTATAGCAAGTGGCTGTATGTTTACTGTTTGTATCCTATATGGTTTCCTATAAAGAGCACATAGAGAGAAACAGGGCCATCACATTATGGCATATACCGGGTTTACAATGAGTTTTCCTCCTTATTACATTATATCTGAGCCCCTCATAGTTTATATTATTCATAAAAGCAGGACTTTGTATGTCACTTTAATGCATAGGACCGCCCACTGGACTCTTCAAGGGGTGCTGCCATAAAGGCCTATGAATAGGATCTGCCATCACAGTCTGATGGGTGCAGGTTCCACCACTGGGACTTGCTACTGTCTTGGGAATGAGCCAGTTGCGGATGTGCATTGCCCGGGTTTGGGGTGGTCTGAACTCTACACTGGGTTCCCCCTGGACACCCTTGAGGTGTCACCAAATGTTACTGCTCTCTGGTTGGTTGGCAAGACGTGATGCACCCTGAAGGGAAATAAGTTCAGAGAGTCAGGGGTCTGCAGCAAACCAGTGCCCTTCTTTAATGGAGGAACTCACACTACAGACAAGACACAGAGCGGCTTCTCCAGTCTCCTTATTGGTAGACAAAGTCTCTGTGCTGAGGATAGGCCTGGGCTAGCTGTCCATCTCTCTCAGAAGGCGGGTATATTGGCCCAAGCACTGGTGTCCCAGGGTCTGTGGCTCCGTCATCTGGCTGGCATCGGGCTCACAGGGCTGGTGACCCAGGATCTATGACATTGTATCTTCAGAATCCTCCTCTGGTCACACAAACAGTCTGGTAGAGTCTCTTCTGCCAATCACTGGTCTCTATCTGCTGAACACCTAAAGGCTCTGAGGGCTAGTCTTTTATACAGTTTTAGATGATCTAGCATCTTGTAGGGGGAGGGTTGGACTAGAGAAGCACAACCCTTACAACAACATTTTACAAATCCAAGTCTCTCATACTTTGATAAGCTTCCATTCTAGCCTATGGGAATGTCTCAGCATCTGGTGCAAAACTCAACTACACATCTTCTTTGTCCATAAGTAGCAAATCTTAAGTTCCCCATATTACTGTTTATGAATTTAAACCAACACACATTATAGATAATAGTGCACATAAAAGGATCATATTTTAATAAATAATTTAACTAGTTTAAATTTAAACCGAAAAGAAGTAATTATTTACAACCACAGAACCAATAGCAATGTACAACTTTGCAAAAGTAAAAATAGGTACCAATTCCCACATCCAACATAACCCGTTCTAGGTAACACTTTGTCCCCCCCCATTTCTCTAAATTCCCGAGAAACGCCAAGACACAGCGCTTAAAACTGTGAACCCCATAGAAACAGAAGTATAAAAAATTGTCTCCCCGTACGGTAACCCCATAAACAAAATAAGCACAGTCCCCCCCCTGAACAGTAAACCTCCCAAGTAACGAATGGAAACGCACGCCCCCCTTTAAAACGGGAACCCAAAAGAAGTGAGATACCCTCGCCTAGGGGGAACATGCCCATAAGGAATGTGATGACAAAATCCCTCCTTATGTACCATTACAAAGAAGGGGAGAACACAGCATCCCCCTTACTAAACCCCCCCTTCCATGCAATAAGAACACAGGCCCCCTGAACGGAACTCCCATAAACAAAGAAAACCCATCTTTTTCCCCTTCGAACCCCTAACGAAAAGACACAGCGCTCCCCCTGAACTGTTAGAACTCCCATAGAACATAAGGAGAATACACCTCCTAAGTCACGTCAAGGGAGTGCAGTGAGCCCAACCCGGGAACCCGCCCACTGTCCCTGCCTACTTGACTGCTGTCCCTAGGCGGCAGAGGGAAAACTGGGCGACAGTCCCTGCGCTGCAAATGCTGGGGACGAGAGGAATAGAATAGTCAACAGCCCGGGGTCAATATCAAATAGAACGCAAAGCCACAAATCAGAACCAAAGGGATAAACGAAAACCCAAGCCGAGGTCAAACACGAAGGGAGCGGGTACAAAATCAGGAGACAAACCGAGTCAGGAGAACAGCCGGGGTTTCAGAATACGGATAAGCAAACAAAAAAAACAAACAACAAGAGCCAGGAATATCACAGGCCACACCCACCCTTCAGGAGTTAAAATGGGATTCCGGATACCGCCCTGCACTGATTGGAGCGGCCTCGGGTCCTCCCTTGGCTGGTGCATTTCGCCCCCTGTCAGGAGGGCTGGGCGTCTGTCACTCACAGAGCTGTCAGCAGAAAGTGAAATCAGGGAGGGAGCGCACATCAGCTGTTGCAGCCTGTCTGCAGTCTGAGCACAGCTTAGCCCTGACAACTCCTCTGTACTGTGAACTCCCATAGAACAGAATGGAGAACACAGCACTCCCCTCTACTGGGAACTCCCATAGAACAGAATGGAGAACACAGCGCTCCCCTTGACTGGGAACTCCCATAAGGAGAATGGAAAACACAGCGCTCCCCGTACTGGGAACTCCCACAGAGGAGAATGGATAACACAGCGCTCCCCTGTACTGGAACTCCCATAGATGAGAATGGAGAACACAGCGCTCCCCTGTACTGGGAACTCCCATAGAGGAGAATGGAAAACACAGCGCTCCCCTGTACTGGAAACTCCCATAGAGGAGAACGGAGAACACAGCGCTCTCCTGTACCGGGAAATCCCATAGAACTGAATGGAGAACACAGCGCTCCTTTGTACTGGGAACGCCCATAGAACAGAATGAAGAGTCGTGGTCAAGTGCAATCAGTTCTTCATTCTCCGTCTAAGCTTCTGGGGCCCTGTTCCTGTGGTAGGTGTGGATCCCAGAGGTAGGGCCCGCACCTATGAGACTTTGATGGCAGATCCTAGCCATATGATATTCTATGGTGGGAGTCCCCCTTTAAGGCCAAAATGAGCAAAGGTTTCTTTAACCCTTTAGTGAATGTTTAGGTCTTTCAGCATCGCTTTACAACACCTGTAACCTTTTTTATATTTCGTCCAACAAACATTAGGAGTTTTATCTGCAGAATGATGACATTTTTATGGCATTGTAGCGAGGGATGGAAAAAAACCCTCCTTCCGCCATTGTTCTCTATTACATTTTAAATGTTCACCTTTCACTGCAGAGTAAGAAAATGTCATAACAACTTTAATCTCTGGGCATAATTTTTTGGTAATTTATGTAAATTTTTTTTGTTTTTACTCGTCAACAAAAAAAACCTTAAAAAAAAGTTGTATGTCCATCACATTCAGGACCCATGATATTTGTTTTGTTTTTTTGCAACTTTTTGATCCCTATTTGTTCCATCTAATAGGAAGCAGAAAACAGCAATTTTCCCTTTGTCCTATAAGCTTTAGGCTTCCACTTTGTGCTCAGGTTGTGGGCGATTCTACAGCTTCAGGCTCCCACTTTCCCGGGGCAGGCTTGGGCCGGGTTCACAGCTTTAGGCTCCCACTTCCTTTCAGCTTAAGTGTTTTTACAGGTTTAAAGGGTCCCACTTCCTGTTCAGCTTGGGGATTCACAGTTACAGGCTTCCCCTTCCTGTTCAAGGTGTGGTTCATAGCTTCAGCTCAAAACTTTCTGTTTAGGCTGTGGGTGGGGCTACACTTCAGACTCCTGCTTCCTGTCGGCTGTTGGTTTGTTCTACAGCTTAGCTCCCACTTTCTGTTCAGACTGTGGGTGGTTTACGTTAAGCTTTCCTACTTCCTGTTCAGGCTGTGGGTAGTTCTACAGCTTCAGGCTCCCACTTCCTGTTCAAGCTCTGAGCGATTCCATAGCTTCAGGCTCTTACTTCCTATTCAGGCTGTGGTCGGTTCTACAGCTTCAGGCTCCCACTTACTGTTCAGGCTGTGGGCGGTTCTACAGCTTCAGGCTCCCATCTTCCTGTTCAGGCTGTGTGGCTCTAAGCTTCAGGCTCACACTTCTTGTTCAGGCTGTGGGTGTTCTACAGCTTCAGGCCCCCCACTCCCGTTCAGGTTGTGGGTGGTTCTACAGCTTCAGGCTCCCACTTCCTGTTCAGGTTGTGGGTAGTTCTAAGGCTTCAGGCTCCCACTTTCAGTTCAGGCTGTGGGCGGTTCTACAGCTTCTGGCTACCACTTTCTGTTCAGACTGTGGGTGGGTCTACAGCTTCAGACTCCTGCTTCCTGTTCAGGCTGTGGGCGGTTCTCCAGCTTCAGACTCCCACTTCCTATTCAGGCTGTGGGAGGTTCTACAGGTTCCGGCAGCTTGAAGATAGCAGTTCCTTCATTTCACTTGATGAACTCTGCGAAAACAAGTCCTTCCAAAAACGGTGCAATTGTGTTTCCTTTTCCAACAACTCATCCTGCAGAAAAATGAAAACGTTATGGCTCTTGGAGAAAAACTTTAAAGGGGTTTTCTTACCATGCAGTTTCACAGAGCCACAGCCAGCTTCAGATTCACACTTTCTGGTCAGGCTGTTGTCGGGTCTATAGCAGTGATTGACAGATCTGCTCTGCTGTCCCTAGCTATTCCTGTAACACTGACATGAGTGCAGGAAGTTTATTATCTGTAGTGCACAAGCCTACAGAGCTCTAAAAAGTTAAAACTTGTCATTAAAGGGGTTGTCTCGCTACAATGATTGGGTTTTAATTTAAAGATCTTTAAAAACAAGGGATTTGCAATATAGTTCATTACAAATTCCCTACGATTTGAGCTAGCCCTGTAGTATTACTACACAGCCCTCAAATTTCTATACATCAGACCGTAATCCTTATCTTACTGCTGTCAGGGCTGAAAGACTCAACACCTTTTAAGACAGTCGACAAGAGCCCCTCCCCCACAGAATGCTTCTGGAGGGGGGGACTCTGCTTCTTGTCCATGCAGCCTGGATTAACCCTGTGTGTTCCTGCTTCCTCCCGCTCTCTACAAAGATAGATGTGACAAGCAGGACCCTGTCGTTACTATAATCAGATATTTTCTTGCTGTGACTATACTTAATACTATACAGATCAGGGCATTGAAATACTTTATTTCTCCAGAATTAGTGAAGCATCCTTTATAAAGAAGCTGCCCTTGTTGTTGCCGGAGATGTGGAAAACTGTAAGCAAGCAGGGGGTATAGGAACACATGCATCCCTCTGCTTATTAGCACACCCCTTCACCTTCCCTCAAAACTCAAGATCAGCCCCTCCTGCAACAGGAAACCCAGGCGGCACACACAGGGTTAACCGAGGCAAAACCCCTCCCCCCCCCCCCCCTGTTTAATAGAAATTATTTGCTCCTTGTTGCGATGGAGGGGGAGAGGGAGCAGAAACAACAGACAAGCTAAGCACGCCCCTCAGTTCAACTTACCAGGGGCACTGACAGGCTGAAAGCTCGTAATAGAAAAACTCCTTTAACTTAAATAAACAAGCTCCTATGCTGGAAATAAGACAAAGCAGGGAATGGCCAGACTGTAGCTTGGAGCAATCAGATAAGAGAAAGAGCAGGGAGAGACGTCCGGTAACCAAGAGAAACTTGTGTTCAATCGCAGTAGATAAAATCTTCTATATCTCCGGACAAAGAAAACAGAACACAATATTTTGGGGGAATATTTCCCAATTTACCTTTCCCTAAAATGTTAAAACATTGTTGTTGAGGGAAAATAAATTTAAAGGGTTAAACTGTGAACGTGTCAGTAAATACTGGAAAAGTTCTAAAACTTCTTGACAATTAATACATGGGCGGCAGAGTGACCCCGGAACCTGATTCCCAGTAAAACTTTCAGAAATGTTGTTTTTGGATTTTTTGACCGGGGGCTGGTCAGGAGGTTTTTTTTAACATTTCTTCTCAAATATTTCAGAAAAAGCAAACAAGTCCTGTTTATAGGCGTCTTGTGATAGGAGAAGGAAACCTGTTTGTGTTGGCGCGGGAGCCGGCGCGTCGCACTGCTACCTGTGGACCCCGAGCTTTTTTCGGGTTTTCTCAGCTGGGCCGGTATAGCAGGGCGCAGGGCCCCCTGTTATTACAGCGCCGGGCCCCAAAAGGCTTATAACCAGGGGGGGGGACGGCATGTGCCCCCCCAAGAGATGAGCGAGGGGGAGACACAAGGAACAATCAATGCTATCAGGCTCTGTTAGACTTCAGTATTTACTATCTCACTTCCTCACTGCGAATATTCTGCATTATATGTGTGAAAGGTGTAACGTTCCTCATTAGGGGGAGGCACCATGTAGCGGTGTGGAGACTTATACACCATTAGTTGCTCCACTGAAATTTACATATATTCCAAAAGGCTCATGGGAAAAATACAGGACTCTACAGTGCCACATATAGGGTGTAGTGTTCTTCAAGTCACATTTGACTCACTGGGACTTACAATGTGAATGGGAATAGAGCCAACATTCATCTGCAGACAGCTGTTTCAGGGTGTTGTCCCTCAGCAATGCAGAGTAGATACTGGTTGGCTGGGTGAGAGGCTCTCGATATAGATCAAGAGGGGTAACATGTAGATGTGTGGAGACTCATACAACTGATATGACTTGGAGTAAGAACCAACCAGATACTCATCTGCAGATGGGTGTTTCAAGGTGTTTGGTCCTCATCAATGCAGAGTAGATACTGGTGGGCTGGGTGAGAGGCTCTCAATATAGAGGGGTAACGTTCCTCATTAGGGAGCGTCACCATCTAGGTGTGTGGTCATTCAGTGAAGTTTGCCCATCAGTGGAGATGTTTCTTGGCGCCACCAGTGGAGTTGATACTGGTGGGCTGGGTGAGAGGCTCTCAATATAGAGGGGTAACGTTCCTCATTAGGGAGCGTCACCATCTAGGTGTGTGGTCATTCAGTGAAGTTTGCCCATCAGTGGAGATGTTTCTTGGCGCCACCAGTGGAGTTGATTTGTGTGGCCCACCAGTGGAGCAGATTCTTGGGGCCACCAGTGGAGATGATTCTTGGGGCCACCAGTGGAGATGATTCTTGGGGCCACCAGTGGAGATGATTCTTGGGGCCACCCGAGGTTGATACCAGGGGCCCACCAGTGGAGATGATTCTTGGGGCCACCAGTGGGGTTGCTTCTTGAGGCCCCTAGAATCAGCACCAGCAGTGGATCCCAAGTATCCACTCCACTGATGGCCCCCAATAATCAGCACCACTGGTGGCCCCACAAATCAACTCCACTGGTGGCCCCAAGAATCATCTCTACTGGTGGCCCTAAGAATCAACTCCACTGGTGGCCCCAAGAATCTCCACTGGTGGGCCCAAAGAATCATCTCCACTGGTGGCCCCAAGAATCTGCTCCACTGGTGGCCCCAAGAATCAGCTCCACCGGTGGGCCCCACGACTCAGCGCCACTGGTGGCCCCAAGAATCATCTCCACTGGTGGCCCCAAGAATCATCTCCACTGGTGAGTCCCAAGAATCATCTCCACTGGTGAGCCCCAAGAATCATCTCCACTGGTGAGCCCCAAGAATCATCTCCACTGGTGGCCCCAAGAATCATCTCCACTGGTGGCCCCAAGAATCAACTCCACTGGTGGGTCACAAGAATCAACTCCACTGGTGGGGCCCAAGAATCGTCTCCACTGGGGAGCCCCAAGAATCATCTCCACTGGTGGCCACATGTATCAACCCCACTGGTGGGCCCCAAGAATCATCTCAACTGGTGGGCCCCAAGAATCACCTCCACTGGTGGGCCCCAGGAATAATCTCCACTCGTAGGCCCAAGAATTATCTCCACTGGTGGGTCCAAGAATCAACTCCACTGGTGAGCCCCAAGAATCATCTCCACTGGTGAGCCCCAAGAATCACCTCCACTGGTGAGCCCCAAGAATCAACTCCACTGGTGGCCCCAAGAATCATCTCCACTGGTGGCCCCAAGAATCAACTCCACTGGTGGGCCCCAAGAATCAACTCCACTGGTGGGCCCCAAGAATCATCTCCACTGGTGGCCCCAAGAATCATCTCCACTGGTGGCCCCAAGACTCATCTCCACTGGTGGCCCCAAGAATCATCTCCACTGGTGGCCCCAAGAATCATCTCCACTGGTGGCCCCAAGAATCAACTCCACTGGTGGCCCCAAGAATCAACTCCACTGGTGGCCCCAAGAATCAACTCCACTGGTGGCCCCAAGAAACATCTCCACTGGTGGCCCCAAGAATCAACTCCACTGGTGGCCCCAAGAATCATCTCCACTGGTGGCCCCAAGAATCATCTCCACTGGTGGGCACCAGACACCTCAGTCCAACACTCCACATTGTATAGACTGATTTAATGCTCCTAAGCAAGAATGTCGCTGCTGTGTCCATTGTTTCACATCATGCTTTGCTCTTTTTTCCATAATTTTTTATGGAATCTGCAATGGAGCTGGATCTGTGTTATTGCAGATCTGATTGCAGCAATTGATTTCTGAGACAATTCTGGTCTTCTTTGATCGGCTACATGACCACATTCCCATTGGAAAAACTTGTGGCTTTCAAGATGGCTTTCATGTTCCGGACACGGCCTCCGAGTTGGGCCGCCTCCCCATTGTTTGCTGGGGGATTCGGATGCCTCCTGAGCTCGGTATCTGAAGGAAGTGCACGCAATGCGCAGCCGGAGAGATGGGGCCAAAGGCAATGGGGTCAGATGTGATTCCATGTTGAGGAAATATGGAGGTAATGGGCAATACATGATTGAGGACTTCTCCTCATTGACCATATAGAAAGGCTGAAGCCAAGACGAAAAAGGGGCCCTCACCTAACAGCGAGAGAAGATCTCACCTTGGAGTCCACGGCACATCCATGCATTACAAGGGCAGTCCCCTGATAATGAGGAACACCTAATGTCCCCTATCATAGTGCTGCAGAGAACTTAAAGAGGTGGTTTCACAGAGCCACAGGCAGCTTCAGATTCATGCATCCTATATTTTCCTGGTCAGACTGTGGGTAGTTCTATAGCATTGGCCCTGTTCCTCTAGGAGCCAGTCCGATCTTGATCCTTGATACACAGAAGTAAAGGTCCTGGAACCAGGGCTGTGGAGTCAGTAAGCTCCAACTCTGACTCCTCAATTTCCCCAAACTCCGACTCCAATTCCGACTCCCTCATACATGGCGCATGTTTAAGTGATAACTTTACTAAAATGGTCACATCCGGCTGTTTATCACCTTATAATGCAATAATCAAGCTATTTAGGTACAACATTCATTGACAAGCAAAATGGTAACAATGTTCTGCCCTTGTGACTTCCAGGCTCCATATCTCAGCATCCACTTCAGCTTTGTACATGAGGCGCCATCATTTTATAGACAATCCTCTTACCGATCTTATACATAAATGTGACTTTCAAGTACTTAGCATCTGCTTAGTTCTGCAGATTCTTTACTGTAACTGCATTGTTACTGTTTTGCTCCTAAAAATCAAAACGTAAATTTTTGTTATTTTGTTAGTATTTGGTAAATCCCCCTTTGGCTTTCAGCACTGCCTGAATCTTTCTGGGCTCTGGAGCAGATTTAAGCATGTTTCCCCCGAAATCTGCTCCCCGGTCTCTTCTACACGTTCCCAATGTTGGTGCAGACTGGACTTGGGTATGAATCCAGCTTTGTCTTCACCTCTTCCCACAGGTGTTGGATTGGGTTGAGGTCTGGGGACTGTGGAGGCCAATACAGCGACTCTACTTCATTGTCATTCAATCATTTATTTGCCAAACTCAACGTATTCAGCGCCAATTTTTTGGTGTATTTTACAACAAAAAGAAACTGTTTCAGTACAGAAAAACTAGCTACATTATACTCCAGGCATGACACATTTGAATGTGCCTAAAGTTGGTGCATCAAATATACTAGCAATGATATGCTGTGCACCTAAATTATGCTATGTGCCTAGACGAGGTGTATCAATTATACTATGCAAGGTACCACACGCCAGATATTTGACAGGTTCATTCATTCAGGTGCAGTATACACTCATTTAACGCTGCTTAAAACTGGCGTGAAGGCGCCTCTTTTCTGACATGTCTCCCTATGTCGTCCTCTTCATCCCCATAGTACTCGAGTGTATGAAGTAACTCATCTTGTAGGACCCTCACATAGAGCTCAGCATTGAGGTCACATCCATCCTGGTCAAGTCTCCAACATCTGTGGCTGTGACCCCTCCCCATATCCTCAGGCTCCTCCCCCGACCCTAACAGTTCTTCCATCTCTCGCTCCGTTCGCCCCTTCTCCCTTGGTTCTTCCCATTCCCCCCATCAGAGCCCGGTGTATTGACTTTCATCTCTCGCTCTGTTGACCTCTTCTCCCTTGATTCTTCCATTACCCCCATCAGAGCCCGGTCTATTGACTTTCATCTCTCGCCCCGATCGCTCCTCTCCCTTGGTTCCTCCCATTCCTCCCCATCAGAGCCCGGTCTATTGACTTTCATCTCTCGCCCCTTCTCACTTGATTCTTCCCATTCCCCCCATCAGAGCCCGATCTATTGACTTTCATCTCTCGCTCCGTTCCCCCCCTTCTCCCTTGGTTCTTTCCATTCCCCCCATCAGAGCCCGGTCTATTGACTTTCATCTCTCGCCCCGTTCTCCACTTCTCCCTTGTTTCTTCCCATTCCCCCCATCAGAGCCCGGTCTGTTGACTTCCATCTCTCGCCCCGTTCGCCCTTCCCCCTGGTTCCTCCCATTCCCCCCATCAGAGCCCGGTCTATTGACTTTCATCTCTCCATTAGCCCCTTCCCCATGGTTCTTCCCATACCCAGATCAGAGCCCGGTCTATTGACTTTCATCTGTCGCTCCGTTCGCTTCTTCTCCCTTGGTTCCTCCCATTCCCCCCATCAGAGCCCAGTCTATTGACTTCCTTCTCTTGCTTCGTTCTGGTTCTTCCCATTCCCCCATCAGAGCCCGGTCTATTGACTTTCATCTCTCGCTCCGTTCGCCCCTTCTCCCTTGGTTCTTCCCATTCCCCCCATCAGAGCCCGGTCTATTGACTTTTATCTCTCGCTCCGTTCGCCCCTTCTCCCTTGGTTCTTCCCATTCCCCCATCAGAGCCCGGTCTATTGACTTTCATCTCTCGCTTCGTTCGCCCCTTCTCCCTTGGTTCTTCCCATGCCCCCCATCAGAGCCCAGGCTATTGACTTCCATCTCTCGCTCAATTCACCCTTTCTCCCTTGGTTCTTCCCATTCCCTTCAGAGCTCGGTCTATTGACTTCCATCTCTCGTCCCGTTCGCCCCTTCTCCCTTGGTTCTTCCCATTCCCCCCATCAGAGCCCGGTCTATTGACTTCCATCTCTCGCTCCGTTCGCCCCTTCTCCCTTGGTTCTTCCCATTCCCCCCATCAGAGCCCAGTCTATTGACTTCCATCTCTCGCTCCGTTCGCTCCTTCTCCCTTGGTTCTTCCCATTCCCCCCATCAGAGCCCGGTCTATTGACTTTCATCTGTCGCTCCGTTTGCCCTTTCTCCCTTGGTTCTTCCCATTCCCCCCCTCAGAGCCCGGTCTATTGACTTTCATCTGTCGCTCCGTTCGCCCCTTCTCCCTTGGTTCTTCCCATTCCCTCCATCAGAGCCCGGTCTATTGACTTCCATCTCTCACTCCGTTCGCCCCTTCTCCCTTGGTTCTTCCCATTCCCCCATCAGAGCCCGGTCTATTGACTTTCATCTCTCGCTCCGTTCACCCCTTCTCCCTTGGTTCTTCCCATTCCCCCCATCAGAGCCCGGTCTATTGACTTCCATCTCTCCCCCGTTCGCCCCTTCTCCCTTGGTTCTTCCCATTCCCCCCATCAGAGCCCGGTCTATTGACTTTCATCTCTCGCTCCGTTCGCCCCTTCTCTCTTGGTTCTTCCCATTCCCCCCATCAGAGCCCGGTCTATTGACTTTCATCTCTCGCTCGTTCACCCCTTCTCCCTTGGTTCTTCCCATTCCCCCTATCAGAGCCCGGTCTATTGACTTTCATCTCTTCTCTCCTGGTTCTTCCATTTTTAGTCCTTTTCTGTAACCTCTTTGCCGACGCTTCTTATGAGGAGATTGAAGTCGCGGCTTCTTCCCCTTTTTTAAGCCATCATTCCATGAGTGACTTGTTGGCTCTGATATTTCCCCTGGACGTCACCTCTTGGCTTTGGACGGACTTCATTCCATATTCTTCCCGCTGTCAGGGCCTCACATGATGCAGTTCAGCAATGTCCTTGGCCCAGAGAAGCTATCGATGAGCTGGATGATTCCGCTTCTCTTTTCTTGGGGAACATTTCACTTGGGAATCTTCCTGATAACACTCTGAGCTATTGGGGAAGGTGAGGACAGGTTGTGCTTTGTAGTAACACGAAGAAGAGGATTGTCCGACCACCAGGAGCAAAACAGTAACAATGCGGTTACAGGAAAGAATCTGCAGAACTGAGCAGATGCTAAATAATTGCAGCTCAAAGTTATGTATGAGAGTCAAGAGGATTGTCTACGAAATGATGGGAGTCTCACGGTCACAGCTGTAGTGGATGGTGAGATATGGAGCCTGAAAGTCACAAGGGCAGAACATTGTTACCCTTTTGCTTGTCGGTGTCAAATATATTTATTGAATACAACTTTAGAATACAAAATTTTTTAAAAAAATTTGTAAATATGTAAAACGCTGCAGGAAATGGGAAAAATTGTTCAACAAAACTGTCCTGAATAACATTTGTGGAGTCTGTGGATTTGTTCTGAGGAATAGTATCGCCTCTATGAGATCCTTCATAGACGACCTCACATCTGATCTCATTATTTCCAGGCTAGAGAACGGCCTCTCTACACTAACTTGGGGGCTAAGTGGTGACCACAGGGGCAACATCTCTAACAATCTCAGGATATAAAGGAATCGCCTCAGCCACAGTCAGGTCTGATGAATGCTTCATCTTCTACTTCTTTGAGAACAAGTGAAACATTTGGCTGAAATGTGCTCGCTCTGTTGCTGTGGGAGTGGGATCTGTTCCCCTGGGTAACACTTTGCTCCGTGTCATCAATTACACTCCTCATCTGATGAGGCTGAAGATCTGGGAGCAGTAGCACCGGCCGCACCCAATTCCTCTTGCTCCTTGCCCCGCATCAAACTAACTGGACCAATTGATGATATGTTTTGGGCGTCGGTCCATTTTATAACGACTCTGACTCCACCAAAATGAGCACAGACTTCAACTCCACGACCCCACAGCCCTGCCTGGAACACTCAAAACTATTTCATTTAGAGAATATTCACATGTGAAAGGGCCAGGACTCGCCTTGTGCATGACGGGCCGTTCTGCTGTTCCTCATGTTGGCCCCTGCACCTCCAGTATAGTTATCATACAATGTACAAATGACCATATATTGCCTTATTGTCAGTGACACAAAACATGGCATCCAAATAACAAGCCCATAGGTTAGGTAATGACCTTCCCATACATCGCTCACAATGACATCACCGCGCCTCCACCGGTTTTAATTCCTCGCCTTCCAAGAGCCGTAACTTTTTCGTCTTTTCATCGTTATAGACACGTGAGGACGTGTTTTTTGTAGGACAAGATGTTGTTTTTAAAGGCGCCACTGACTGTACCCTATAAGGAGACCAAAAAATAATTTCAGGTGGGGGAAAATGTTAAAAAACAAGTAAAGATGTTTATAAATTGCAGCAGACCTGGACACACTGAAAGTTTGGGCGTCCACTAGGTAAGTGAGGTTCAATGTGGATAGATGTAAAGTTCTCCATCTGAGTGCGAATAATCTGCAGCATCATTTGTCCTGGGGGTAATAATATGCAGGCATCATATGTCCTGGGGTAATAATCTGCAGCATCATATGTCCTGGGGTAATCTGCAGCATCATATGTCCTGGGGGTAATAATCTGCAGTATCATAGGTCCTGGGGGTAATAATCTGCAGCATCATATGTCCTGGGGGTAATAATATGCAGGCATCATATGTCCTGGGGTAATAATCTGCAGCATCATATGTCCTGGGGTAATCTGCAGGCATCATATGTCCTGGGGTTAATAATCTGCAGGCATCAAATGTCTTGGGCTAATGATCTGCAGGCATCATATGTCCTGGGAGTAATAATCTGCAGGCATCATATGTCCTGGGGTAATAATCTGGAGGCATCATACTGTATGTCCTGGGAGTAATAATCTGCAGGTATCATATGTCCTGGCGGAAATAATCTGCAGGCATCATATGTCCTGGGGGTAATAATCTGCAGGTATCATATGTCCTGGGAGTAATAATCTGCAGGTATCAAATGTCCTGGGGGTAATGATCTGTAGCATCATATGTCCTGGGGGCAATGATCTGCAGCATCATATGTCCTGGGAGTAATAATCTGAAGGTATCATATGTCCTGGGGGTAATAATCTGCAGGCATCATATGTCCTGGGGGTAATAATCTGCTGGTGTCATATGTCCTGGGGGTAATAATCTGCTGGTGTCATATGTCCTGGGGGTAATAATCTGCAGGCGTCATATGTCCTGGGGGTAATAATCTGGGAGAATCACTTATTGAAAATGATCTGCTTGACTTGTAGATCATAGACTGCAGAACAGCACAATGTCAGGCAGCTGCCTCTAAGACCAGCAAGATATTGGTGTGTATTGGAAGAGGCCTGGACTTGCAGGACAAGGGTGTAATTCTACCGCTGTATAAAGCATTGGAGCGACCTCACTTGGAATCTACTGTTCAGTTCTGGGTTCCAGGTTATAGAAAAGATGTAATGGAGCTAGAGAGAGTACAAAGGCGAGCAACCAAACTTATAAGGGGAATGGAGCATCTTAGAGAGAGTGCAAAGAAGAGCAACCAAACTAATAATGAAAATGGAGCAGGTTAGTGACAAGGAAAGGTTAAAAAAATTGAATTTATTTAATCTTGAGAAAAGGTGGCTCCAGGGAGACAGGAATCATTTAAAGTCTATAAATGGCTCCTACAAAAAGTATGGGGAAAAGCTATTTCATGTAAAACCTCCTTAAAAGACAGAGGGGGCGCTTCCTCCATTTTGAGGAAAATGGATTCAATCTCCAGAGGAGAAAAGCCTTCTTCACCATGAGATCTGTGACTATGGAATCTCCACCTCTGGAGCTGGTCACAGCAGGAACAGGTGAGGCTTCAGGAAAAGCTTAGATACCACTGACTACTAAATAATATTAATACTTATGGAGCCGGATAAACCCTCTGGATCCAGTCTGAGGCAACGCTGGGAGCAGGAGAGGAATCTTCCTTTAGGGAAGATCCAAAGTTCTTGCCTTATGGGATCCTAAGTCTTCATCAGGGCGAGGAACAAAGCTTAAAGTGGTTTTGCCAAGAAGTGAGTTCCTCACCTAACAGGCTGATACTCCCCTCTTGAGGCCTGAAAAAAGGGGCTTTGTGTTTAAAAAAACAAGTACCTCCTCTGTGATATCATCGCTCCATCTCCCATGCACGTTCCTGATATTCAGTCTCTGTACTTGAGCAAACATGTTATTTGGCTAATCCACAGGGGATAACTATTGTGCACAAGTTTCTCCCTCTTATCTACTCAGAAGAGAAGATAAGCTCTGACCCGGCAGCCTCTTTCATTTGTTCACGAACTGCTGCAGGGAGCGTCTGCATGTTTACTCAGATAATTACATTACAACCAGTGGATTCTCTATACAAAAGATACAGGATCTTTTGTCCCCAGTCCCTTCAAAGCTCCTTCATGTTCCCTGCCATCAGATAAGAAGTGCAAACAACGCAAGCGCAGCCAGATCAGCTCCTGTCAGCTCCTGGTCGTGTCTAATGTAAACTGTCAGGAAACTAAGGGCATGTAAGTCAGGCTGTAGCTCTCAGAGGCTTCACTTTTTAATGACCTATATTTAGAAAAGTGATTAAATACCCATTTTGGAGAATGCCACGTCAACATTAGATCGTGGCAAAATCCCTTTAAACAGTCCCTCTTCCCCTCTCTTCATCCACATCGGTCCTCACCCTTCGTTTAATTTGATGGACTAGAGAACGACCTCTCTACACTAACTTGGGGGCAATATCTCTAACAATCTTAGGATATAAAGGAATTGCCTCACGTGCTAACTACGGTCTGTAACTATGAAACTATTTCCAGCCCCCATCACTAAAATAGATACGTGTGAATTCTGCCATATGTTAACCTTTTACATTGACTCATATGTTAATATTATATCAGAACACTTCATTATATTAAACATTTCGGCCTCGGGTGCGTCCCCTTCCGCAGGTACGGCTGATGCCCCCTGTGTGACAGTGCAGGTCCCACACCCTTCATACCAGCCCTGGATGAATCTTCTGATGACCACAATGTTGTACAATGTGTCCAGTTTCCACCTTGCTTCCGTGTAATTCATTCAGTAAATATTGAGGGGAAGTTTCTCTTCGTTTAATCTGTTTACTTTAAGTGTTGCTCAATCTTGAAAAATATTTGCAATGTGCCAACGAAATAGAAGTGGCTCCATTGTTTCCGGGTATGAAGAGGGCGATTATACAGCTGAGGCTCAGCGCCCCGGGCACCTCACGTGTGACGGGCACCGGCTCTGGAGGAACTGGGGATTGTCAGAAAATTCCTCCAGAAAAGCAAGGAAGTAGGATGAACCTTATTCCAGCTCCAGGTTCAGTCTAAGGAGGAACATGCATCTGTCCTGGGGCCGCTCCCGGCTGCACAGATGTGAACAGCGCCATGAACATAAATGAAGGAGCAAGAAGCTGATGGGAGTTACTACACTCACCTGACACAGGCTGTAGCCTCACGTCTCATCACTGCACTTTCTACATGTGTTCAGTGACATCACATAAAATATTAAGAATAAGACACATAGTGCGGCCACACAGCCTAGAGGGGTTCACCACTTGTAATGTCACTGGGTGGGGGCTTCAGAGATGGGGCCAAAGAATATCCTGCACAGAACCCGAATAAGAATGTGTAATATCTATATAATTCAGTACAAATAGATATAAGTAGATATGAGAAAGATAGGTAAAGAAATAGATAGATATTAGATAGACAGATAGATATGAGATAGATAGATAGATAGATAGATAGATATGAGATAGATAGATAGATATGAGATAGATAGATAAATAGATAGATAGATAGATAGATATTAGATAGATAGATAGATAGATAGATAAAGAAATAGATAGATAGATAGATAGATAGATAGATAGATAGAATTGTTCCTGTGCATTTACAAACATGAATCTGGCTTTTCTCTGTGTCTTTTGGAGTAATGGCTTCTTCCTGGCAGAGCGGCCTTTCAGCCCATGTTGATACAGTACTCGTTTCACTGTGGATAATGACACAATCTTACCAGCTTCTGCCAGCATCTTCACAAGGTCTTTTGCTTTTGTTCTTGGGTTGATATGCACATGTCGGACCAAAGCACGTTCATCTCTGAGACACAGACCCCGCCTCCTTCCTGAGCGGTATGATGGCTGGACATTCCCATCTTGTTTGTACTTGTGTATAATTGTTTGTACAGATGAATGAGGCCCCTTCAGGTATCTGGAAATTGCCCCCAAGGATGATCCAGACTTGTGCAAGTCCACAATTCTCTTCCTGATATCTTGGCTGATTTCTTTAGACTTTCCCATGATGTTACACACAGAAGCAGTGTGTTTCTGGTGTGCTATAAAATACATCCACAGCTGTGTCTCTAATTAACTCAGATGTTGCCAATAAACCTATCAGAAGCTTCCAGAGACCTGACCTCATCATATGGGCGGGGCCAAATTGTGTAAAGGCGGAGTCATCCCAGTGTATGGAAACTGCTGACTTTACAGAAAGTAATAAAAATGCCTTAAAAATTCTCCCTCTCATTATTCTGCATTTGGGGAATAGAAATAATTTTGGTTCCTAATTGACCTAAAACGGGGAAGGTTTATTCTGATTTCATGTCAGAGAGAAAAGGAGGAAGGAAGAAACCTGCAGATCGGGCTTTATATAGAGGGAGGGAGAAACCTGCAGATGGGGCTTTATATAGAGGGGAGGGAAAACCTGCAGATGGGGCTTTATATAGAGGGAGAAACCTGCAGATGGGGCTTTATATAGAGGGGAGGGAAACTGCTGGGTTCAACTGTAGATATATATGAGATAGATAGATATGGGATAGATAGATAGATAGATAGATAGATATGAGATAGATAGATAGATAGATAGATAGATAGATAGATAGATATGAGATAGATAGATAGATAGATAGATAGATATGAGATAGATAGATAGATAGATATGAGATAGATAGATAGATAGATAGATAGATAGATATGAGATAGATAGATAGATAGATAGATAGATAGATATGAGATAGATAGATAGATAGATAGATATGAGATAGATAGATAGATAGATAGATAGGAGATAGATAGACAGGAGATAGATAGATAGATTAGATAGATAGATATCGAATATATAGATAAATACAGATATAAGATAGATAGATCGATAGATAGATAAATAAATAGATAGATAGATATGAGATAGATAGATAGATATGAGTTAGATAGAAAGATATGAGATAGATAGATAGATAGAAAGATATGAGATAGATAGATAGATATCAGATAGATAGAGATGATATAGATAGATAGATAGATAGATTAGATAGATATGAGATAGATAGATATCAGATATATAGATAAATACATAGATATAAGATAGATAGACAGATAGATAGATAGATAGATAGATAGATAGATAGATATGAGGTAGATTTTAAAATATTCTTTCTCAACAAAAGAAAGCACATGGGATACATAGGAGTTGAGTCTTTGTTGTTTCTTCTGATCTATGTTTCTATTATATTTATTTTCTGTCTCCGCAGCTTCCCACTATTCTAGACAGCAGTTCCCGTGGGATTGATCTGAGATTCTGGGGCAGAGTTATCTCCAATATGTCAGACTCGCTGAGGGAGGTTTGTACCTTTGCTGTTTTTTTTTCTCTTTTTTGTGCCTGTGTTTTAGCGTAGAGTTTTGTGATTTTCACCCCCCGTAAAAACAGATGTACCCCGTCCCCTTTCATTTAAAAGTCTTCTGTGGGATTGTATTTCAGGTGGTGGGACTCCCGGGGACACGGAGAGTGTCCATTCTTGTAGTCACCTGACCCATGTGTTGGGGCTTGGGCTAGCTGTGGCTTCTGTTTTACTCTCTTCACACATTATTTTTTTTTACATTTTTTTTCCCCCCGTTTTCTCAGAAACCAATTCCAAGCCCCTTTTCTGGTTTTCCCCTCCCCTGTGCGGAAGGAGGGGCCGTCCACCTTACTCAGTTATGAGTTCGCTCTCGGGCTTGTTTGTGGGGACCCGGGGGGCGGGGGCTCCCGAGGTTTTTTTTTCCCTTAAATGGGCGAAGATAAAAATACAAGGCTTTCCTCGGTAAACAACCAAGAAGGATTTATTATTTAATGACAAACCACAGTAAGTGCCCCCCCTGACAAAGAGAGCCCCGTAAAATCCCCCCCGAATAAGAAACCAGTAATTCCACCTGACAAAAAGAGCCCGTAAGTGCCCACCCGACATAAGAGAACCAGTAAGTGCCACCTGAATAAAAGACCAGAAGTGCCCCCTACATAAGAAGCCAGTAAGTGCCATGACTAAGACCCAGTAAGTGCCCACCCGAAATAAGAGAACCAGTAAGTGTCCCCCTGACAAAGGAAACCAGTAAGTGCCCACCTGACAAAAGAGAGCCAGTAAGTGCCCACCACTAAGAGAACCAGTAAGTGCCCACCCCGACATAAAAGAACCCTAAGTGCCCCTCCAAAAAAGAGAACCCGTAAGTCCCACCACTAAGAAACCCTAAGTGTCCACTGCATAAAGAAGGCCAGTAAGGCCCCTGACATAAAAGCCATAAGTGCCCACCCGACAAAGAGAACCCTAAGTGCCCCCCTGACATAAAAGAACCCGTAAGTGCCCATCCAAATAAAAGAACCCGTACTACCCGAAAAAAAACCCTAAAGGGCCCCTGACATAAGAGAGCCCGAAGTCCCCCTGACAAAGAGAACCCGTAAGGGGCCCCCCTGAAATAAGAGAACCCGTAAATGCCCCCCCTGCATAAAGAGAACCCTAATGCCCCCCTGAATAAGAGAACCCGTAAGTGCCCCCCACTAAGGGAAACCCGTAAGTGCCACCCAATAAAGAACCGTAAGTGCCCATGACAAAGAGAGCCAGTAATGCTACCGACTAAGAGAACCAGTAAGTGCCCCTCTGAAAAGAGAACAGTAAAGGCCCACCGACTAAGAGAAACCGTAAATGCCCCCCTGACATAAAACAACCAGTAAGTTCCCACCCACATAAAAAAAACCCGAAGTGCCCATGACATAAAGAACCCTAAGTTCCCCCCGACATAAAGAAAATAAGTGCCCACCTGACATAAGAGAACCTAATGCCTACCTGACAAAAAGGGAAACCCGTAAGGGCCCCCCTGACTAAAGAACCTTTAAAGGGGCCCACCCGACATAAGAGAACCTAAGGCCCACCTAAAAAGAGAACCCTAAGTTACCTGACATAAAGAAATTAAGTGCCCCCCTGACATAAAAGAACCCTAAGGCCGATGAAATAAGAGAACCATAATGCCAACTGCAAAAGGGAAACCCGTAATGCCCACCCGCATAAAAGAACCCGTAAGTGCCCACCCACATAAACCACCCGTAAGTGCCCACTGCATAAGGAATCATAAGTGCCCACCTGACATAAGAGAACCCGTAAATGCCACCCCAAAGAGAACCATAAATGTCCACCTGACAAAAAGAGCCCGTAAGTGCCCCCCTGACATAAGAGAAATAAATCCCCCCTGAATAAGAGAACCGTAAGTGCCCACCGACATAAGAGAAAGTAAGTCCCATCCAACATAAGGAACCAGTAAGTGCCCCCCACATAAGAGAACCAGTAAGTGCCCACCTGACTAAGAGAGCCGTAAGTGTGACCCCACCCTAAGAGAACCCGTAAGTGCCCATCTGACTAGAGAACCCGTAAGTGCCCCCCTACATAAAGAAAGTATGCCCCCTGACATAAAAAAAAGTAAATTCCCCCCTGAATAAAGAACCCGTAATTCCACCCGACATAAGAAACCCTAATGCCACCTGCAAAAAGAACCAGTAAGTTTCCCCCCTGACATAAAGAACCCGTAAGTGCCCACCTGCATAAAGAACCAGTAAATGCCGACCCGACATAAGAGAACCCGTAATGCCCCCTGACATAAGAAACCAGTAAGTGCCCCCCTACAAAAGAAAACCCCTAATGCCCCCCCTGACATAAAAAAACCTTAAATGCCCCCCTGCATAAAGAACCCGTAAGTGCCGACCTACATAAAGAAAACCCGTAATGCCCAATGAATAAGAAAGTAATGCCCCCCCTGACAAAGAGAAACCCTAAGGCCCAACCCCAATAAGAGAACCAGTAATGCCCACCCCGAATAAAGGCCTAAGGCCCCCTGACATAAGGGAAAACCATAAATCCCCCCGAAAAGGAAACTGTAAGTGCCCACCTACATAAGAGAACCAGTAAGGCCCCCCATAAAAGAACCCTAAGTGCCCATGCATAAGAAACCAGTAAGTGCCCCCCTGACATAAAGAACCCTAAGTGCCCCCCTCTATAAGAAACCAGTAATGCCCACCTACTAAGAGACCAGTAAGTCCCCCCTGACATAAAAGCCCGTAAGTGCCCACCCCGAATAAGAGAAAAACCCGTAAGTGCCCAACTGAATAAACAACCAGTAAGTGCCCCTTAACTAAGACCATCAAAAGGCCCCCCCTGGCATAAGAGAACCAGTAATGCCCACCCGACATAAAAGCCAGTAAGTGACCAATAAGAGAAAAATAAGGCCCACCTACATAAAACAACCCCGTAAATGCCCACCCGACATAAAAACCATAAATGCCCACCGCATAAAACAACCAGTAATGCCCCTGACATAAAAAACCAGTAAGTGCCCACCGAATAAGGAACTAGTAAGTGCCCAAAATAAAGCAGTAAGTGCCCCCTGAATAAAAAGAAAGTAAGTCCCCCCTGACAAAGAGAACCATAAGTGCCACCTGAAAAGCCCACCCTAAGTGCCACCTACTAAAGAACCGTAAGGCCCCAATGACTAAGGAACCCGTAATGCCCACCTAATAAGAGAACCCGTAAATGCCCCGACATAAGAGAACCCTAAGTGCCCCTTACTAAAAACCATAAGGCCCCCCCCGACATAAGAGAGCCAAATGCCCACCCACATAAAGGAACCCGAAAATCCCCACCTGACATAAAAGAACCAGTAATGCCCATCCCAACATAAGACCCTTTGTAATGCCCATCCAACATAAGACCATCAGTAAGTGCCCACCTAACATAAGAGAACCAAATTCCCATCAACATAAAACCCCAGTAAGTGCCCACCTAACATAAGAGAACTAGTAAGTGCCCATCTGACATGATACTACCAGTAAGCGCCCACCTAACATAAGAGAACCCTTTAAATGCCCCCCCCATAAGAGAAACCAGTACGGCCCCCCGGCATAAGTAAACCAGTAATGCCCACCTGCATAAAAAGCTAAGGCCCCCCTGAATAAGGAACCCTAAGTGCCACCCGACATGAAGGGCAGTAAGTGTCCACCCAATAAAAGAACCCGTAAGGCCCCCCGAATAAGGGGGAAACCCGTAGTGCCCACCCAATAAGGAGCCAGTAAGTGCCCCCCGACATAAGACAACCCGTAAGTTCCACCCGATATAAGGAAAACCCTAAGTGCCCACCTGACAAAAAAAAGAGTAAGGCCCCCTTACATAAGAAGCCAGTAAGGGGCCCACCTGAAAAAGAGAACAGTAAAAGCCCCCCCACATAAGAGAACCCCGTAAGTGCCCACCGAATAAAAGAAAAGTAAATTTCCCAGAATAAAAAGCCGTAAGTGCCCCCCTACAGAGAGAACCCTAAGTGCCCCCCTACATAAGAGAGCCCGTAAGTGCCCCCCCTGACATAAGAGAACCAGTAAGGGCCCCCCTACAAAAGAACAGAAGGCCCACCCGAAAAGAGAGCCAGTAATGCCCACCCGAAAAAGAGAGAGTAAGTGCCCCCCTGACATAAGAAACCAGTAATGACCTGAATAAAAAACCCAAAATGTCCACCTGACAAAGAGAGCCCGTAATGCTGACCGACATAGGGAACCCTAAGTGCCCCCCTACATAAGGAACCAGTAAGTGCCTACCTGACATAAGAGAAAGTAATTTCACTGACAAAGAAGCCAGTAATGCCCACCTGAATAAAAGAGCCAGTAAGTACCTGAATGGGACCTTTAAGGCCCACCCACATAAGAGAACCCTAAGTCCCACCTAATAAGAAACCAGTAAGTGCCATGACAAAGAGAAACCAGTAAACCCCCCCTGACATAAGGAACAGTATGCCCATGACATAAGAGAACCCGTAAGTGCCCCCTGATTAAAAACCATAAAGGCCCCCTGACATAAAAAACCAGTAATGCCCACCCGAATAAGAGAGCCCGTAAGTGCCCACCCGACATAAAGAACCCTAAAATGCCCCACCCGAATAAAGAGCATAATGTCCCCCTGACATAAGAGAACCCCTAAAATGCTGACCTGAATAAAAGAACCTAAGTGCCCCCCTGAATAAAAGAACCCCGTAATTTCCCCCCCGACAAAGAAACCAGTAATGCCCCCCTACAAAGAGACCCGTAAGTGCCCCTCTGACATAAGAAGCCCGTAATGCCCCCCTTACATAAAAGGAACTAAGTCCCACCTGACAAAGAAACCTGTAAGTGCCCACCTGACAAAGAGAACTGTAAATGCCCCCCCTGACATAGAGAACCGAAGTGCCCCTTGACATAAGAAACTAGTAAGTGCCCCTTGAAAAAGAGAACTAGTAAGTGCCCACCTAACATAAGAGAGCCAGTAAGTGCCCCCCTGAATAAGAAACTAGAAAATGCCCCCCAACATAAAGAACCCGTAAGGCCCCCCCCTACATAAAACAACCCCTAAGTGCCCCCCGACAAAGAGAACCCGTAAGGGCCCCCCTACATAAGACCCTCAGTAAGTGCCCCCTGGGATAAAGAACCCGTAAGTTCCACCCGATAAAGACAACCATAAGTCCCCCTGACATAAAGAACTTAATGCCCCCGAATAAGAGAACCATAAGTGTCCATGCATAAAACAACCAGTAAGTTCCACCTAATAAGAGAACAGTAAAATGTCCACCCGAAAAAGACAACCAGTAAGTGTACCTGACATAAGAGAACCATAAGTGCCCACCGACAAAAGAGAACCAGTAAGTGCCACCACTAAGAGAACCTAATGCCCCCTGACATAAGACCATAGTAAGTCCCACCTGACATAAGAAACCCTAAGTGCCCAACCCATAAAAGACAACCCGTAAGTGCCCACCTGACATAAAAGAACCAGTAAGTGCCCACCTAACATAAACCAACATAAGTGCCCACCGCTAAAAGGAAAACCCGTAAGTGCCCCCCCTGACAAAAGAAACCAGTAAGTGTCCACCCGAATAAACAAAAAGAAGTGCCCACGACATAAGAGAACCCGAAGGGGGCCCCCCTGACATAAGCACCGTAAGTGCCCACCTGAATAAGAGAACCAGTAAGGCCCCCCTGCATAAAGAACCAGTAAGTGCCCACCTCATAAACAAAACCCGTAAGTCCCCCTGACAAAGAGAACCTAAATGCCCCCCCTACATAAAAGGGCCAGTAGGTGCCCCCCTAATAAGAGAACCCGTAAGTGTCCCCTGACTAAAGAACCGTAAGTGCCTACCTGAAAAAGACAACCAGTAAGGCCTATGAATAAGAAACCCGTAGTGCCCCCCTGAAAAAGAGAACCTAAGTGCCCCCCCGAATAAAGAAAAACCCGTATTTCCACCTGCATAAAAGAACCATAAGTTCCAACCCCGAATAAAAAAGGGAACCCTAAGTTTTCCCCCTGACATAAGACAACCAGTAATGCTACCGACAAAAGAAAACCCGTAATCCCACCTCAAAAAAAACCATAATGCCCCCCTGACATAAGAGAACCATAAGTCCCCCCCTGACAAAAAAAATATAAAAGCCCCTCTGACAGGATATATAGTAAGTCCCACCCGACATTAAAAGAGTATGGTTTATAGATAAGGTTTGTCAAAGGGTATGTTTCCTGGTGCAACACTGATGGAGCCATTGAGTGATCATTACCAGCTTTAACATTAGTCAATTTGTCCCCTGTAACGATGGGGTTTACAGCAGATTTTGGGGAAAACCCGATTGAATTGATCCAGAAAACCCCCGAAGGATTCAGAAGAGAAAAACCAAAGGGGGATTACCAAATATAACAAATAAGAAAACTTAACTTTAGAAATTTTGTCAAAAATAACAAAAAAGCAATTACAGGAAAAAACTGCAGAACTTTATGCTGTAAAGACAGCCCTGTGTGTAGTATTATTATGGTATACAATAACATCTACAATATTTCCATCTACAGCTCCCTTTTGTAATGCCCTGATGCAAATTATGGAGTCCAACCCTGCAACCAAAATCGCCTGGAGTGCAATGAAGCCTTTGCTCATGGGAAAAATCCTTTACACTCCTGACGCTCCGGCAGTGCGAGAAATTCTCAAAAACGTAAGGTGTCTTTATTTTGTTGCTGTAACACAGTTCAATCTTTTGCTTAGAGGTTTCAAAGATAAATGAAAACAGCAAAAAAAATTAAAATGTCTGTTTTTCACGCTTTTTAAGTAATTATTTTTTTAACAGCAAAAGTGGCAAAAAATAAGTTATGTGATTGCGTCACTTTTCTATCACAGGTGTTTATACAGAGGTGAAATAAAGTTTTAGGGTTGTTAAGAGTGAGGCTAAAAGTTGTAGTTTGGGCTCTTACTGTTTTTATTTTTTAATAATATTTAATTTTATATATTGTGGCCCCCATGAGGTCAGAAAAACATCTGTGGCGGCATTATTACCAGAGTTTTTTTTTTCACTGATTTCCCTTATAGCTGATATCTTAGTCCCATTTACAGTGAAAACTCCCTCCACTAACTGCAGAGCTGATCTGTATCTGATAAGACCCAGCAGCTCCTGCAGTTATTGAGCCCCAGTGATCACATGACTGCAGAGCTGATCTGTAACTGATAAGACCCAGCAGCTCCTGCAGGTACCAAGCCCCGGTGATAACATGACTGCAGAGCAGATCTGTATCTTATAAGACCCATCCGCTCCTGTAGGTACTTAGCCCCGGTGATCAGGTGACTGCAGAGCTGCTCTGTAACTGATAAGACCAGCAGCTCCTGTCAGTTACTGAGCCCGGTGATCACATGATTGCAGAGCTGATCTGTATCTGATAAGACCCAGCAGCTCCTGTAGTTACTGAGCCCCGGTGATCACATGACTGCAGAGCTGATCTTTATATGATAAGACCCAGCAGCTCCTGTAGTTACTGAGCCCCGGTGATCACATGACTGCAGAGCTGATCTGTATCTGATAAGACCCAGCAGCCTCCTGCAGGTACTGAGCCCCGGTGATCACATGACTGCAGAGCTGATCTGTATTTGATAAGACCCAGCAGCTCCTGCAGTTACCGAGCCCGGTTATCACCTGACGGCAGTGCTGATCTGTATCTGATAAGACCCATCAGCTCCAGCAGTTACTGAGCCCCGGTGATCACAGACTGCAGAGTGATCTTATCTGATAAGACCCAGCAGCTCCTGAAGTACGAGCACCGGGTGATCACATGACTGCGAGAGCTGATCTGTAATCTGATAAGACCCAGCAGTCCTGCAGTTACTGAGCCCCGGGATCACAATGACTGCAGAGCTGATCTGTATCTGATTAAGACCCAGCAGCTCCTGAAGTACCGAGCACCGGTGATCACATGACTGTAGAGCTAATCTGTAGCTGATAAGACCCAGCAGCTCCTGCAGTAACTGAGCCCCGGTGATCACATGACTGCAGAGCTGATCCGTATCTGATAAGACCCAGCAGGTCCTGTAGGTACGAGCACCGGTGATCACATTAGACTGCAGAGCTGATCTGTATCTGATAAGACCCAGCAGCTCCCGAAGGTACCGAGCACCGGTGATCACATGACTGTAGAGCTGCTCTGTATCTGATAAGACCCAGCAGCTCCTGCAGTTACTGAGCCCCGGTGATCACATGACTGCAGAGCTGATCTGTATCTGATAAGACCCAGCAGCTCCCGAAGGTACCGAGCACCGGTGATCACATGACTGTAGAGCTGATCTGTAGCTGATAAGACCCAGCAGCTCCTGCAGGTACTGAGCCCCGGTGATCACATGACTGCAGAGCTGATCTGTTTCTGATAAGACCCAGCAGTTCCTGTAGTTACTGAGCCCCGGTGATCACATGACTGCAGAGCTGATCTGTATCTGATAAGACCCAGCAGCTCCTGCAGGTACAGAGCCCCGGTGATCACGTGACTGCAGAGCTGATCTGTATTTGATAAGACCCAGCAGCTCCTGCAGTTACCGAGCCCGGTGATCACATGACTGCAGAGCTGATCTGTATCTGATAAGACCCAGCAGCTCCTGCAGTTACTGAGCCCCGGTGATCACATGACTGCAGAGCTGATCTGTATCTGATAAGACCCAGCAGTTCCTGTAGTTACTGAGCCCAGGTGATCACATGACTGCAGAGCTGATCCATATCTGATAAGACCCAGAAGCTCCTGAAGTTACTGAGCCCAGGTGATCACATGACTGCAGAGCTGATCCGTATCTGATAAGACCCAGCAGTTCCTGTAGTTACTGAGCCCTGGTGATCACATGACTGCAGAGCTGATCTGTATCTGATAAGACCCAGCAGCTCTGCAGTTAACTGAGCCCCGGTGATCACATGACTGTAGAGCTGATCGTATCTGATAAGACCCAGCAGCTCCTGTAGTTACTAGCCCAGGTGATCACATGAATGCAGAGTTTGATCTGTATCTGATAAGACCAGCAGCTCCTGAAGTTCCCGAAGGCCCGGTGATCACATGTACTGTAGAGTTTGATCTGTATCTGATAAGACCCAGCAGTCCTGAAGTTACTAGAGCCCTGGTGATCACATGACTGCAGAGTGATCTGTTCTGATAAGACCCAGCAGCTCCTGAATGTACCGAGCCCGGGTTTGATCACATGACTGCAGAGCTGCATCTGTATCTGATAAGATCCAGCAGCTCCTACAGTTACTAAGCCCCGGTGATCACATGACTGCAGAGCTGATCTGTATCTGATAAGACCCAGCAGTTCCCTGGGGTTACTGAGCCCCGTTGATCACATGACTGCAGAGCTGATCTGTATCTGATAAGACCCAGCAGCTCCTTCAGTTACCAAGCCCTGGTGATCACATGACTGCAGAGCTGATCTGTATCTGATAAGACCCAGCAGTTCCTAGCAGGTTACCGAGCCCCGGTGATCACATGACTGCAGAGCTGATCTGTATCTGATAAGACCCAGCAGTTCCTGCAGTTACTGAGCCCCGGCACTGACTGCAGAGCTGATCTGTATCTGATAAGACCCAGCAGCTCCTTCAGATACCGAGCCCCTGTGATCACATGACTGCAGAGCTGATCTATATCTGATAAGACCCAGCATTCCTGCAGTTACTGAGCCCGGGTGATCACATGGCTGCAGAGCTGATCTGTATCTGATAAGACCCAGCAGTTCTCCTGCAGTTTACTGAAGTCCCGGTGATCACATGACTGCAGAGCTGATCTGTATATGATAAGACCCAGCAGCTCCTGCAGTTACTGAGCCCCGGTGATCACATGACTGCAGAGCTGATCTGTATCTGATAAGACCCAGCAGCTCCTGCAGTTACCAAGCCCCGGTGATCACATGACTGCAGAGCTGATCTGTATCTGAAAAGACCCATCAGCTCTGCAGTTACTGACCCCGGTGATCACATGACTGCAGAGCTGATCTGTATTTCTGATAAGACCCAGCAGCTCCTGCAGTTACCAAGCCCCGGTGTGGGATCACATACTGCAGAGCTGATCTGTATTGATAAGAACCCAGCAGCTCCTGCAGTTATGAGCCCTGGTGATCACATGACTGCAGAGCTGATCTGTAACTGATAAGACCCAGCAGCTCCTGCAGTTACCAAGCCCCGGTGATCACATGACTGCAGAAGCAGGGTCTCTCAGCCGGTCCGGGTTGTGAGCGGGTGTTGTGCCCCGCCAGCGGTCGCATGGGCTCTCCTCTCTCACTCCTCATGCCTTCCTGTTCCCACATGTACAGAGGTATCCAGCTGATCTTACGTACCCCAAGGGGGGTGAGGAACATCACATATTGTGGCACGTGTCAGACAACAAACCGAGGCTCTTCGTGAGATTAGGGTTATGGTTACAATCTTTGGGGTACAGGACATTTTGAACAAGAAAATTGTAACAAAAATTGTAACAATTTTGATCAAACTGGTGTCGAAAAGAACAGGGAGAGCTCGGAGCAGCGCTGGTTGTAACGTGATGTTTTCTGGGCAACACTGTAGATTAACATCATGAATTATACAACAGATTTATTGGCAACACTGAGGAGATCACATGAGTCTGGGATATCACGGAGCTCGCTGTCTTGTCTTTCAGGCTAATGCTACTTTTGAGCAGATCGAGCGCTTGCGGCAAATGGGCAAAGCCTGGAAGAGGTCGGCCCCCAGCTGTGGCACTTCCTGCAGAGCAGCGTGCAGATGAACGTCGTCCGGGTAGGTCTCATTCCGGGGTCACGTATGTTTGTTACTGGTGGCTACAGCCAAAGTGTAGTAAAGATAACCTGTCTGTGGCTTTGATCCCCGTAAACCACTGATACAACGTTATTGGGGATAGGAGAGTCTTTCTGAGCATGCCCATGTCTGCCAGCGATGTGAGGCATTTTCATAAAGCATGCCCACAACACCCACCATAGGCTTTAAAGGGGAATGTTCACTGTACCCCCCCCCCCCCCCCCCCACTCTGCACAATGACCTCAGCAGAAAGTCAAAGAGCAGGGCTATAACACTCTCCTGTGTGAGGCAATAGGTGATGCTCACCTCCTCTTCCTCCCTGTACAATGACCTCTGCACACGTCACAGAGCATGCCCACAACACTCTTCCATACAAGACAACAGGTGATGGTCACAGCTCTCCTCCAACTCCTCCTCCCTGAACAACGACCCTCCCGCAACACATCACAAAGCATGCCCACAACACTCTTCCATAAGAGGTCACAGCTCTCCTCCAACCTCCTCCCACTCCCTGAAACCCCAAAAAGGAACCCCTGCAAAACAAGCCACCCAATAAATACTCCCAGAACTCTCACCATAAAAGTCCCGATCATTAAAGGTAATGGACAAAACTACAAAACTGACACACACCTTCCCCTTCCTTGAACAATGACCTCTGCACAGGTCACAGAGCATGCCCACAACACTCCAAGAGAAGGAAATAAATGATGGTCACTGCTCATGTCCTCCTCTTCCCTGCACACTGACCTCTATACAGGCCATAAAGCATGCCCACAAGGTCTCCCATAGAAGGCAATAAGTGATAGTGACAGTTCACTTTATCCCTCCCTAAACAATGACCTCTGCACTTGTCACGGAGCATGCCCACAACACTCTCCCATAGAAGTCAATAGATGTTGGACACAGCTCACCTCTTCTCCCTCCCTGTACACTGACCTCTTCAGAAGACAAAAGGCATGCCCACAAGATCTCCCCTAGAAAGCAATAGGTGATAATCACTTTCTTCTCCTCCCTGAACAATCACCTCTGCATATGTCACAGAGCATGCCCCCACAACACCCCCCATAGAAGTCAACAGGTGATGGACACGGCTCACCTCTTCACCCTTCCCGAACTCTAACCTCTATGAAGTCAAAGAGCATGCTCACAACACTCCCATAGTAGATAATAGATGATGGTCACAGCTCACCTGCTCCCTCCACACTGACTTCTGTATAGGTCACAGAGCATTCCCACAACACTCTCTCATAAAAGTCAATAGGTGTTAGCATCAGACCACCTCCTCTCCCTCCCTGAACATTGAACAATGCACAGGTCTCTGAGCATGCCCACAATGCTCTCCAATAAAAGTCAATAGGTGTTGGACTCACTTCCTTCTTGACCTCTGCACAGGTCACAAATGATGCCCTTAAAACCCCTCACTTTTATCACCTCTCAACGAGACCTTTCCTATGAGTTTTCTCATTTGGGACCAGGCTGCTAAGAATCCCACTGTTTATAATGGGCTGATTCTGTTCCTGGTCCCCAGCAGAGCAGATATGTAGGTGTGATGGGTTTACATTAAAAGAAATGTGGCTTGAACAGCATGTTTATTATAGTGTGGGGTATAACAGATCCTGCTGGGGGCCCGATGGCCCTACATGTCATCACTGGCCATGCATTGCAACTACAGGAGGTGGTGCAGAATGGCCGACGCTGTGTAACCTCCCCTCTCACTTACAGGACACCATTAGAAACCCAACAGTCAAGGACTTTCTCAGGCGACAACTTGGAGATGAAGGAATTAGCGCCGATGATGTGATCAACTTCCTGTACAATGGCGACCCCGACGACCGGCCGGAGGGACAGGCCGACTATGACTGGAGAAATGTGTTTAAGTTCACGGATCATGTTGTGCGACTCTTCAATCAGTACATGGGGGTGAGTCACTGCCTGAAGGATGACGGGAGCCTCAACCGCACTGTCTCATTCATGAGCACCCGTCCCGGGTCACCAGAGTCACTCATGTCCTCCGCCACCACCTCCTGCCGCGGGGGGAGTCCACTGTTATCTAACTGTGGAGGATACCTGAGAAATCTACGCCTGCCTTGTCCCCCTCTTCTGCCTCCATCCCTGCTACCTCCTCCGCTCCTTCATCTTCTGAGTCTGCTTACTCTTCCACTTGCTCCTTTAAATCTATCGTCATTCATTACTTTGGTTCAGAAAGTGGGGGGACCAATTTTCCCTCCCTCCCTTTCCCTTCCTTCAGTTCCCTTTCCTTCCCTTCTCTCCCTTTTTCTCCCTGCAGCGAAGTGGCCCCCTCTAACCCAGCTAGAAAGTCTATGGGAGCGCTGTGAGCGCCCCCAGCGGGTCCAGGTGGAGCCGTACGCAAAACAGAATAGGTGCAATCCTTAAGGTTATGAGTAGCTCGAGTGATACTAAGTTTTACAATTCCCTGCATGGTTAAAACTCTCATAGTTAAAGAGAACCTATCACATAGTTTATGCCCCCCTTGCTGAGGAAAGCAAAACCAGTGTCAGACCTGCTGTTTCCAGCGCTGTGTCCCTTATTCTGTAAGATGCAGTAGTTTCAGAGTATTTAATGTTTAAATCTGGCAGTTTTCAGAAAAGAGTCCAGCTTATTCATGAGTAGGTGTTAGCCCCACCCACCAACTTATAGCTCCACCCAAATGACAATTATTCACATTTCTACCTATTAAAAGTAATAGGTTAATCAGTTATGAGGTGGGCGGGGCTAGCCTCAGGTGGGCGGGTCATAAAACACTGACTTTTTTCATGACTCTTTTCTGTCTGAAAACTGCATATATACATTATTTACCTTACTCACATGCACACACAAATGCCTAGCACCCTTGTCCCCTCCTTATCTGTCTCCTGTAGTCTGGTTCAGTCGGCAGCGTCTTCTTCCCACCTCCCACTACAGACAGGGGAAGCAAGGGGCCACTGATTTATTCGGCAGAAGCTTCTCTTCTTCTCTGATGAGGACTGAGCATAGAGGAAGTGGTATATGAGGGCAGGGAAGGATCAGAGATGACTGTCTTGCTTATTTTTTTAACACCTGGCCTTACTCTTTGTAAATTTCCTTCTGGCTGGACTAGAGACAGGTTATGGTAACTTGGGGACACCAGGCTGGGTGTTCTTGAAAAGGGGCAATTTTTCTAGTTGTATGGGAACAAGGCGTTGGGACAAGGGCTGGGACAGGCAGGCTGGGGGGTAGCAAGAGCCACTGAACTGTGCACTCCGCTCGCATCCCTGCAGGTGCATACAGCCCCCAATGCTCCTGCCCAGTCAGTCACCGTGCCCCCATAGCTGCACATAGCCACCGATGCTCCTGCCATATCAGCCACCTCACTCTCATAGCTGCTTATTGCTTTCACTCCCTCTGACCTGTCAGTCATTACGTTACTGTGCCCGGCACTGTCGGCATTAAACTGTGAGCGGGACCCCCGGCAGTGCCCTCCAACCCTCTGCCCTTTTCTGCTCTCCTTCATCAGCCGGACTTCAGAAA